>CAOGCB010756280.1:0-28241 GCA_948266635.1 Cnidoscolus chayamansa
GAGATCATAACATAATGATCTTATGTGCCATTTTTTTCTGCCAAAATTTCCATGCTGCTACCAATTAATGCAAAGAATATTATCCACACTTAAAAGCAACTTGATAAGACGAACCGATAGACATCTGTTGGGATTTGTAGAAATTAAGAAAAGCTCCTGAGCTTCATAAAGCATAGATCAAAACACCATCTTGTTCCAACTTGGGCAAAGTTAACATTTGCGAATACAGCCTTATCAACTCCATGTAAACTTCTTTGCTTTGAGGATGTAAGATGTCATTGACCAAAAAGTTATGGATTTTTCCTCCCACTTGAATCCAACTAGAACCAGGTTCTTTGTGTAATACTTTTCCCTTCATCTCTTTTCTTAATTTTCCAACTGCATCCCACATGCCTACAGAAGCATACAGGTTTGATAGAAGAATGTAAGTAGATTCATCTTCAGGTTGCAGCTCGAGAAGTTTCCTAGCTGCAACTCTACCCAGCTCAACATGTCTGTGGATGTTGCATGCTGATAGAAGAATTTGCCATAAATGAACATCAGGTTGAATAGGCATATGATCTATCATCTCCTTTGCGTCTTCCACAAGTCCTAGTCGACCAAGAAGATCAACCATGCATGCATAATGTTCTAAACATGGGATAATTCCATGAAGATCAAACATAGATTTGAAGAAGTAACGAGCTTGCTTCAGTAGCCCTGCATGGCAGCATGAAGTAAGGAGACCGAGATAAGTTATTTCATCAGGCTCAATTCCAAATTCAGACATCTCATCAAAAATCCTGAAAGATTGTTGACAACAACCGTGTTGAGCATATCCCATTAACATGGCATTCCAGCCAGCCAAATTGTCTGTAGACATACTCCTGAATATTTTCTCTGCGTCTCTTATGTTTCCGCACTTACAATAGATATCGATGAGAGCACTTTCAACAAAGCTATCCTGATCAAATCCATATTTTAGTGATAGGGAATGGATTGCTCTTCCCTGTTCCATATCTGTCATAGCACAACAAGCTTTAAAGACAATACTAAAAGTTTTACCATCCACTTCAAGGCATGATCTCCACATGGTTTGAAACAAATTCAAAGCATCAGCATAACGCCCATTATGGACCAAATTTGACATCATCACCTTCATATGTACCGAGTTTACGTCATTAATCTCGCCAAACACCCTTTTTGATTCATCCATACTATTGCATCGCCCATATGTTATTATCAAGCTAGAAACCATGGAGTCATCTACCATGAATCCACACTTAATTACATGTGAATGGATTTGCATTGCCTGCTTTGCATATTTCAAGTTGGAAACCGTTTCAAGAATGCTAATGAGAGTATAGATGGTGGGTTGTAATGCAAGATCACACATATGGGAGTACACCTCCAAAGCCTCACTAAAAAATCTATTCTCAGAACAGGCAGATATCAGAGAATTCCAAGAAACAGAATCGCGATAAATCATATCATAAAAAATGAGCCTAGCATCACGCATTTGCCCAGACTTCCCAAACATGGACACCAGTGCATTGCCAACAGAAACCAACTGCAAATACCCTTTCTTAAGACATAATGCTTGAATTTGTTTAGCTGCTTTCAAGAACTTCACTCCTCCAATGGCAGAGAAAACATTGCTCAAAGTGTATTCATTAATATCCAGACCTCTAGAATGCAAAATTCTAAAACATTCCAACGCTTCCTCACCATTACAAGCAGCTCCTAATTTCTCAGTCCAAGAAACAACATCTGGCTCAGGAATTTCATCAAACACCTTAATAACATTGACTTTACTTCCACACCTGGAGTACATACTCATAACAGCATTATTCAAATGCATTGAACAACTATACAAAAATCCAACTTTGACGGCAAATCCATGGATCTGTTCCCCTTCTTTTATATCAAATAGAGCGCCAATTACCCCAGTTAAGCTAAACTCGTTTAATTCAAATCCTAAACCCCTCATTTCAGCAAAAACCTCTTTTCCCTTATCAAACTCTCCGTTCCGCACATACCCACAAATCATAGCTGTGTAAACCACATTATCCGCACAAAAGCACTCCTGAAAACACCTCTCAGCCGACCCCACATCCCCATTTTTGGTATAATTCTCGATCAACCCACTAACAACAAACTCTTCAGACTCAAATCCCAGCCTCAAACAAATGCCATGTGCAGCCCCATTCTCTGTCGAACTGCAGCACCCTTTGATTAAAGAAGTAAAAGTAAACACATCAGGAACCAAACCCAGATGCCTCAAGTCATTAAAAAGCTGAAAAGCAGGGCCAGGCTGACTAAACCGGGCAAGGCCAGAAATAAGGGTGTTGTAGGTGATGATATCTGGGTTATGGGTGTCTAAAAGGAAAGTGAGAGCTCGAGAGAGATCATTTATTTTAGAGAAATGAGAAATGAGAGCAGTAGAAAGGTAGGAGTCAAGATAGTTGCCTGATTTGATAAAGAGAGCGTAGATTTGATCAGTAAGGAGAGGAGAGAAAGATGATAGAGTGAGGGAGGATTTGAGAGCTTGCGGATAAGAGTTACGGGAGATGAGGGTTTTGATTAGCGAGAAGTGAGAGTTGGGTAGTCTTAGTCTCTTCATGCATGCATGGATTTGGCCTTCGAGGTTGTTCCCGCTGAGCTTTACTTTAATACTGCACTAATGGATATATCGCAGATGGGAGTTAAGGGTGTGAAAACGGAAACTAGACCCCGGTAGATGGCGGGTCGAAACTCGGAGCAGAGACTGTGATAATAACCCTTCCGTTAAAATTAGGGTCATAAAACTGAAACATAGTACAGTCAGACATGATGGGATTAAGGACTTATGGCCCATAATCTCTAAAGCCCAAACTAAAGAAGATATGTTATTAATTCAGATTTATTATCTAATAAATATAAATAAATTTATAAATAAATAAATAATATATATATATTTATATAATATCATGACATTTTTTATTGAATAAAAATAAAATAAAATAATGAAAAATAAAATCATAAAAAAAATGTGAATATAACCGACATAAGTACTGAAAATCAAATAAATACGACCGACACAGTTCAACTCTCCCAGCTAAGCTCATTTAGTTAGATTTTTTATTTAAAAAAAAAAAAGAAAAAAGAAAAAGTCAGTCAACTACCTCAGCTAAAAAGGAGACAATGTCCACGCGGCAGTTTCTGGTTTTTTTATATGTAATTTAAAAATGATTATAATACTAATAAAATTTAATTTAATTATCTAAATAATTGAAGGAAAATAAAATTCCAATTTATTTATATATTTCCTCTTAATTTTCCCCTTTGCAATCTGGCATCTATTATTTTTAGCTCTCTGTATTTTTCTCATCGACTCTGCATCTCCAACTATCCAAAAGTAAATTTTCCCTCACTTTCCTTCATTTTCCCTCCTTTTCTCTCTACGTACCTGTCTTCCCATTCTATTACTCATGCTCCTTTTGCTATCCCAAATCCGGTAATTACCCATCTGGTTTCTCCTAAATCTAACGTCCTTCGACACACATTTTTGTATCGATTGCTGTAAGCAGTCCAAGGGGAGAATGATAACAAGTTTTCTAGTTGAATTACACAATTATGAAAATAACTACCCAGAAAGATTCAGAGAAAATCATTTGGGATCATATGAGAAGCCCATCGGGGAATCCCATTTCTGCACCTGGTTCGCATAATCGATTCCTACCGAAGCTCATCGTATGGCTCATCCTATTCGTTTCCGTCACCTATGTTGTTTACACTCTCAAGCTTGTCGCCACTTCACGTGCCTGCAATCACGAGCCTTTCTCTACCCATCATCATCTCTCTTTAATCTCTAATCATTCCCAAACCTTGATTCAAAACCACACCGCCTCAAACCTTCACCGCTTAGGCAACCAAGAAACCCTTCAACCGACGGATATTCACCATGTAGTTTTTGGCATCGCTGCCTCCGCTAAGCTGTGGGAAAAGAGGAAGAACTATATCAAGCTTTGGTTTAAACCTCAGCAAATGCGAGGCATTGTGTGGTTAGATGATGCCGTCAAGACCCGTGGAAAGGACGGGTTACCCCCGGTTAAAATCTCCGGCGATACTTCCCGTTTCTCTTACACGAATCGCCAGGGCCATCGGTCGGCGATTCGGATCTCCAGGATTGTTTCCGAAACTCTGCGTCTCGGTCTCGACAATGTGCGGTGGTTCGTGATGGGGGACGACGACACTGTGTTTATCACCGAGAATCTGGTTAGAGTGCTGAGGAAGTATGATCATAACCAGTTCTACTATATCGGAAGCTTATCGGAGTCCCATTTGCAAAACATATATTTCTCCTACGGAATGGCCTACGGCGGCGGAGGGTTTGCCATAAGCTATCCGTTAGCTAAAGCGCTCGATAAAATGCAAGATAGGTGTATACAGAGGTATCCTGGGCTGTACGGATCCGATGATAGAATGCAGGCTTGTATGGCTGAACTCGGTGTGCCACTCACAAAGGAAACCGGATTTCACCAGGTTCATTTTCTCTTTTCCTTTTATTTCTTGGCAACGTTGTCTCATCTGGGATGTTGCTTACCATGGATGCTTCCTAGATTCCTTCTTCTTCGATCTTTCTAGTCCTATTTCCTACATTCCGGTCGATGCGTAGCTTTACTTTGTGTTGCTTTAATTTACATTTAATTGCTGGAATTGGGTTTTTCATTCGGTAATTAATGCAATCTGTTGTGTAGGTAATTAAGTGGATGAAACTAATTAAACGCTCTTATGAATGTTTCCCGACATCAAGTTTTTGCTTTTTCCGGGAAATTTCAGTGCATCAGCACTGGTTTTACCCGCTCGAATCGAGCGCCTTTGTTGTAGACAGTAACATAGGCCTACAGTAACAGCGGGTGATTAGATCAATGTCGTCCCAACACCACTTTTCAATTGTTTAGGTGTCGATTGGGACCCCCCCTGTCTGCGTTTTGGACATTGTACTACTGTCCACAGCTTGTTAATACCCACGAGCATACTTGGATGCGTGCGTATCACTAGCATATATGTGTGGCAGTATCCTTATCTAATCTGAAGAATTGGTGATGAACCCCCCCGTTTTGGCAGTCCAGGCTATTAGCTGAGTTGATTCCAATTGGATAGGCTTTTGAATGGAACACTCGTGGTGCTGTTAAGTCACATTATTGAGAAATGCAGAAGGGTATAAACTTCTGCCAGACAACCTTATTTTGTCCTCCCCGTTGGTTAGATTACGAGAATTCTTGGTTTGCCGTGAAAGACTTGCCTTCATCTACAAGAGATTGGTTACTTCATAATCATGCATGCCAAGTTTATGAATTCTATTGTTGTAAATTTAAGCTAAAATTGTGTACTTCTTACATATAGCTGGAGATAGCTATTGATTCTAAGCCTTTTTTTTTTTGTTTTGGTTTGCAATCAGTATGATGTGTATGGGAACCTGTTTGGACTACTTGCGGCGCACCCTGTTACCCCGTTGGTCTCATTGCATCACCTTGATGTGGTTGAGCCCATTTTCCCTAATGTCACTCGAGTTGAAGCACTTGAGCAGCTAATGGTGCCTATGAAGCTGGACTCAGCGGGACTAATGCAACAATCCATGTGCTATGACAAATCTAAGAGCTGGACCATTTCTGTTTCATGGGGATTTGCAGTTCAAATTTTTCGTGGAGTAATTTCGCCAAGAGAAATAGAAATGCCTTCAAGAACATTTTTGAATTGGTATAAAAGAGCAGATTACAAAGCATATGCATTCAACACACGACCAGTTAGCCGAAACCCTTGTCAAAAACCGTTTGTATTTTACATGTCAAAGGCAAGATTTGATTCTTCAATGAATTTAACAGTGAGTGAGTACACTCGGCATGGGGTCATCTCTCAGCCAGCATGCAAGTGGAAGATGGCGGATCCTACTGATCTGGAGTGGGTTGTGGTTTATAAGGAGGCAGACCCTCATCTGTGGGATAGAGTAAGTGGCTTCTTTGAATTTGATTAAATTATTGGTGTTGTTAGGTAGAATTGAAAGTCAGGAGAAACTAATGCGGGGTTTTATGCATGGACATTGGGCAGTCTCCAAGAAGAAATTGTTGCAGAGTGATGAAGTCAAAGAAGAAAGGAAGCATTACGATAAATGTAGGTGTATGTAGGGAAGGTGAGGTCAGTGAAGTACATTGACAACTGGAAGAGTTCTTCTGATGATGATGATGAGAGAGGCATCTTAGACATTTATTTAATTTCGTGATAAATTATTTTTTTTTTCTATATATATATATATATAATATATTTGAAAAAACATTTTGAGAATATTAATTGTTATGTTAATTAAACAATATTTAAAAAATTGATCCTTTGTCGTCCAGGCCCATCTTAAAAATTAGGCCTATGCAATGCCTTCCCCACAACCACATTTATGCAACATAATTTTATGATCATGCTCATCTTTTACTTTTGCCAAATAGCTTCATATTCCACCACATATATTCTCATGTTCATAACACCACAAATACATACTGTTTTCACCAACAAAAAAGGTCTATACACTCCCACGTATTCAATACAAAGAATCCTAATGATTTCTAAATTTAAAATTATCTGACATCATCCTTCTCTAAATAATTTTCTTAGCTTAATAATATTATTATTATTTTCCAGTCATCTTAATCATAATTAAGAATTCCTCAACCACATTCTTAATGGGCTCTCAAGCTTCTTTCATACAAGGGGAAGGGGATCAAGAAAGCTACTTGTGCTAAACATGCATCATTAATAACTGCATATCCAACCATGGTACATTTATAGAAAAGAGTGGGTTTTGCTGGTTGCTACTTCCAACTTGAATTAGGAGCATATTCACACCTTCTCATCAGCAAAAGCAGTACCATAAACCATGCCAAACTTCACAAATGGACATCAAATGATAAAATCATCCTATCCTCACCAATGGTGGATTAGGGACCACAACTCTCTCAACAATCATATCATTTTTTTTTAGGAATTGTCTTAGTCTGCATAACCAAATTGGTGTTGTCTTTGTAAACAACTAGAGCATCGTTTTCAACAAGAGCCACAATTTCTTGCCAACAAAAATAATATCTGTATAATTTTCCATCAAATTCCAAATTACCTTCAATCAATATATATATTTTTTTCTTTACCCAATGAAAATATGAGAGACGCAAAGCTAATTCTAGCTATGGAACTAATGTCCATAGTATCTTTAACCAACTTTAGCTTTTATGTATAATATATAGATATATGTATGGAGTATTTATCTACGCCTGAACTACTTATCAATCATCACCATCCTTCTTCAAGAAACTCCGGTGAAACCCACCTGCATTCCGCGGTGGTCTAGCAAGCGCTTTCTTTTCATCCAGCCAAGTCATGCAGCAACTGAGCCCCCATCAAATTCCGGTAAGGCAAATTCTGTGCTTCTCCATCTAGAAGTGAGTATTGAACAGGTGGGCAATCATCAATGTGGTCTCTAGGGTAAAATAGAGAGCTTTGAGAGGCAGCAGAAAATGCTAAGCTAACACCATTCCCACCGTGTTGTTGCAACCCTAATGTCAATGACACTCCGCCACCATTGAAGTTCTGGTTGGCAGTACTGTGATCGTTATTAGCATATGAAACCCCACCTGCTGTGTGATGATTATAAGACGAAAAGTCCAATTCCACTGCTCCAAAAGCTCCAAAATTCTGCTGTTGGAGATGCAAATGCTGGTTTTGGAAAGTCTTGGTGCCCTTTGATGAATTGTCATTATTCTTATCCGAGTTAGAGATAATGGAAGAAAGGCATTCTGAATCAATACGGATGAGTTGGTCTAGTGAGGGTTTTTGATCTGTTGAGGAAGGATTTGGATGAGGCAGCTGGCCATTATTATCTTCAAGATCAGTAAACTCATCAGGAGAAGCCATGTTGACGTCTTGCTCCTTTGTTTCTTCCAAGTACATTTCTTCCACCATGGGTTTCCACAGCCTAACTCGTGCATTGATGAACCAATTGGATACCTGTTGCATCACATGTAAAAACAAACAGTATCATGCATATTTTAATTAACATGGTCCGATTATTATTATTTAATTGTAAAAATAAACATATATTAAAATTATGGATCCTAAGAAGATACGCCACATTGATAATATAAATAAATTCATGTAGGATTAGAATATGGTATGGGGTGATTTGGACGTACCTGGCTTCTTGAGAGGCCAGTTTGGCGGGCTAAGATATGTTTATCAACATCACTGGGGTACCTGCAAAAAGGCTTACCGTGAGAAACAGTGTGCTAGGACCGGAGAATTGTATATCCACATAGAGAGGGAGGAGAGGTGGGCCCTATGAAATGGAATCAAATCCACAAGAAAAGGAAAAGAAAGAAAGAAGAGTGTGTACACATATGGAAAGGGTACGTAAATAGTTGGAAATAATATGAAAAACAAGAAATATGGAATCTGAATGTAGGTGGGTAGAAACTAACAAGACAAATTGTATTTGTTTATGACGGAAAATTTGATTGAGACTAAGCAATATTGCGTGTGAAGTTACAGTTCAAGAACACAACAGCTAGCAAGATATTTGCATTGTTTGATCTTTTGTTTAATTTGGAGAGAACATTGATTCGCTCACTGAGTCTACTTCGTAGCGTAGTTATATATAGAATTTTGGTAAAGAGGCAAAGAAAGTTAAAGGCATTTACGGGTGGAGAAAATGCTCAAATAGCCAAGCTCGAAGGACAGACACAGATCTATCCGGCAGTCCTCTTTGGGGTCTCCATGGATGGCTTTCTATCATGGTCATTTGCTGAATAGCCCTTTGTTGCCTTAGAGTTTGATCAAGAATCCTTAGCCTTGGAGTTTCTCCTCTTGTCGTTCCTGGTGCAACCGGATCTTTATCTCCCATCGCCTTCTTGGTGGCATGAATTTGAGCCACAATCCCATCTTTCAAACACCTGAAGTGCCTTGACATGGCCTTCGATGCTAAAGCTGAATACACTGTAGCTGCCCCAGAACCAGCCACAGCTTCAAATGATGAGACCACGGTCTTCATTTGATCACAATAGTACCTGTATCTTCTGTCCACCTGAAAAACACACAGACAAAGAAGATTATAGATATACGAGTGAAAAGAGAGTTGAAGATACTTGGCCACTGAAGAATGAGAGTTACAGCGAGGAAGAGATAGACTCAAGTTAAGAGAGTAATGGAAGATAAAAACAGAAGTTGCCTCGTCAAGAAAACGAAGGAATAGAGGTTTCTCAAAGTAAACGAAAAGCCAGAATTGTCACGACGCGGGCATTAAAGGAGGAGAGGCCCCATGTCGCTAAATTAGTTCAAGAACTAAGTTTGGAGTTCGGAGAACCCAACTAATCAACTACCAAGTAAAAGCTCTATCTTTCTTTCCACTAATTAAGATCAAGAGACATGTTGTCGTCTGGCTCCTTTTTTTTTTTCTGGTTGAAAAGGAGGAAAAAAAAAAAAAAGAAAGGACCTTTAAGGAGGAAAATAAGAAAAATAAAAGAAAGAAAGAAATTGATGAAACATATATACCTCTTCCAGCATTGAAAGTAGCTTTGTTTTTCTCTTCTGCAATTCCATGAATTCAAGGGAATATAGAGATTGCTTTCTTGAAGAACTACTGCTAGTACTTCCATTTTCATCGTCCCACTGTTTAGGCTTATGGGTGTTTGGCCTTTGTTGATCAGTTTGCTTTGTTCCGAGGCTACAGAACTCATTCAAAAGCTCCTGTGCAGGACCCAGGAACCTTGAATTCCTAAGCTGGAACTGCCCCTGATGATACAAATTTGCAGTTTTTGTCAAGAACCCATCTTGCATCATCTGCTGTTGTTGAATATTTGCATCAGATTTTGCAAAGAAGCCATCTCTGGAACTAGAATTCATAAACCTCATTTCTTGGGGATTATCATGATTTTGATTAGTACTTGTGTGCCTGAGTTCAAAAGACTGTAACCCGATGCTAGAAGGATTGCTTGAAGAAAGAGAGAGCGAAAGACCTTGACTTGGCCTCTCATTTCCTTCACAAGGGAACACACACCTTAGCGAAGAGTCATCAACAAGTAACCTGTGTTCCTGCCAAGCTGATGAGTCAGGTCCAACTATTAGATTCTCGTTACTTGTCTCCGAAATCGCAGTTGTGAAGTCCTGCTTGTTGAACTCATGTTGATAAAAATCACTAGAGGATTCATTGATCACCTTGGAGGAAGAAGGACCACCACCACAGCCACCAGAGTTGTTACTTCCTGGCTTGTTCGGGAAACCTTTCCACATAACAGCAGTATCACTGTTACTTTGTTGCTGTTGCAGATTCCTTGAAAACCTTATCATGTCCACGCCCGTGGTCAAGTTGAAGATCTCCGGATTTGATTGAAAGCCTTGGATCTGGTTCCCAAGATGGGTTTGGATTGTTGAGTTGCTTGATGAAACATCTGCGTAACAAAAGCCTGCTGATGATGAAGATACCATGTTGCTTGATTTACCTTCACACAGGTTTCGAGCCATGAAACTCCAAAATAGATATCTGTTGTTTCTTCGAGATTATATTGGCTTCTCTTTACTCCCTAGCTTTTGATAAAGGTGATGTTGATTCTGCAACTACAAAACTCATGAAGATCCATTCAGTCCACAAACCCACATCATTAAAGCATAGTTAATTATCATAAAGCAAGATCAATCAAGAACATTAATTTGTACCGCTTATGAATGGCCTTTATGATCAAATAAACCAACAAGAAAAACAGAAGCCTCTAGTTTGGTTGCTAATTTATGAGGGATACTAAAATATGAGATCAGAGATTACAGGCTTTACCAGTTGGAGGAAGAAGAGTGGAGCTGTGCTAAAGATTCAACAGAAAAGAGGAGGGTTTTTGTGCTCAATGTTGATAGTGGTGGTGGTGGTGGAGAGAATTGAATAAGAAGAAGAAATGGAGAAGCCAAACTGAGGCAGGCCTCCTTTCTTAGGCTTCCCTTAATGAGCCAACATGGTATTCTGTGGAATGAAAACTAACCCAGAAAGAAAAGATCAGATATATTTTCTCAGAAATATAAGATCAGACAGAGATGATGACGATTGCTGACCCTCCATTTGATATTTGCCTCTCTTGTTCTCTTTCTTTTTTTTCTTTTCTCTCTCTCTCTCTCTCTCTCTCTCTCTCTCTCTCTAGCCCAAGTGGGTCAATGCAGCAAGTTATTTATAATCAATGCATCAAGTTATTTATAAATCCAAAATAGACTTACTAGTCAGAAAACCATATAAACCCCTCAATCATTTCACATCCACCAATTAAAAACGACCATAATCAAGAAAAATATCAAGTTATTTATATGTGATTAAAATAATTTGATAATTTCCAAATTTTTTTTTATTAAAAGAAAGAAAGAAGAGAAGCAGAACTCCCCCTGCTTCACAAAGTACTTATGAGAGAACGAACAGAAAAATAATGATGGTTCTTTGCCTGCTACAGGAACTACAAGCCGCCATAAGATCTGTTCTACGCCATTGTGATGTTTATACCTTCATTAATACATAAGCTCATCATCATCATCATCTCCGCTCAAGAAAACCTCCCAAGAAAAGTTCACTACCACTCTCCATAGCCTGCCTACCTCGCAATCAAAATGCTACAACAGTAGAGATAAGCAAAAAGAAAAAAAAAAAAAAGAAAATGGGATTTTTGAGTTCTTTATAGTTGACGAGAATCCCAAGAAATCATTCCTAAGTAAGAGTTGTGTTCAGAGGAGAGTAGTCTTTTGGGGTGGGCCTATAAGAAAAAATGTTGCAGCAGGAGTAGGAGTAGGCACATAAGTACTGGTTTGTTAGCCAAAAAAATTGAAGATAGTATTGAAAAGATGAGAATGGTGGTGCAAGAAATGGGTTCCTAAAACAAGGGACTGTGTGAAGGAAAGAGATGAGGTGGTCCTATCCTCCTATTCCTATATATGCTTTTCCCCTCTATTTCTATTTCTAATTAATTGCTCTATTAAAGCCTACACGACGGGACCATCGTCTTTTTCTCTTCTTTTTCTTCTTTTTTTTTTTTTTCTTATGATTATAAATTATAAATGAAAGATGACACGCGCCAGAAGAGGAGAGTGGAGAAAGAAATGTTGAAATAGCTTTTGATAGTTGTCCGTTAAAAGCAGGTGGTCCTGTAAGGAAACTTTCTCCGCCGCTTGCCAATTTTCACTTCCCCTTCTCAACGAATCAATTATTTTATCCTACGCACCCCCCCGCATGTTATGCATTCCGAAGTCCAGCTGTAACTCTCTCTCTCTCTCTATATCCCCTTTTCTTCTCATATAACTTCCCTGCTAGTAATAAATAGAGAAAACTACTCAGCTTCAGGTTGATTGGTAATATTGTGAGAAACTGCAAATGATAACAAAACAGATGATGATGGATGAAGCTCGATTTCCAGCTGGGGTTAATCGTCTTCCAAAAGACATGAACTTTGTAACACCCATTAGTAGTAGTGACTCGCTTGAAAGAAGAGACAATCGCCATAAGACACAGTACTAGCATTTGCTGGATCTTTTTCAATATGGCCAATGCTTCATCGTCTCAAAACTCACTCTCACTCTCTCTCTCTCTCTCTCTATCTCTCTATCTCTTCCCTTACGTAACTTTCATTAGATTTTATATGTTAATGGCTTCTTTTTTAACTGACCCTAGCAAAGCCAGTCGTACGGTTTTCTACATGTTTTCTTGTCTTCAAACAAAAAGAAAAGAAAAGAAAAGAAAAAGGAAAGAAATTTTCTTGGGAAGGAGGTCAACAGCACCCATAAAACTCGGGGGGTTAAAAGAAACTGTGGATTCTGAGTATTGAACGGGAGCAGAGTACGATTTAGAGAAGGTTTTGAAACTCGTAACTAAAAACTTCATTGGTTAGCCAGAGGTAGAGTGGTCCATGAATCATATGTGCATGGATATCACAGCATATATATCTAACCTAAAAAGCTTCATAGGCATTTACACTACATATTAATCAGGTTTAATTTTCATCAGATATTAAACATATACCCTGTAAATCAAATGATTCTTTTCCGTAATTAAATTATTGTCCAGACCAAAAGGAACTGCTGTGCCAAACATTATGGATATGGGGTCCATTCTCAATTGGACAAAGCATCCTTTCTCTTACACTACGATATTATCATCCAGGTATGCACAGTAGGGTCTGGTACTTGGGCTACAATAAGCTTATAATATAGCTCTCTCTGTGTCTATCTATATTGTATGTAATTTGCTTGCCCGGTGGCAACAGAAAAGGGTTTTATTGTCTCTGCATACTGTATACGAAAAAGATAAGCAATTGCGAACGAGGGATCGCTATATGTACCTGTAGATAATAGCAAGAAAAAGGGATTTGTCACTTATTTAGGTTTTTTAAAGGGTCGATCAGTTTGATAATTTGTTGGCAGCCCAGCAATGTTTTTTAAGAGTTTGTAAAGCACAAGCAAGAAAGTTCAAATCTTTTTGCACTATTTTTATATTATATATATATATAGTTTATATCTTGGTGAAGGTACCATCTTTTCCAAATTGAAACACATGCCTCATATGAAAGTAGATTTAATAGAGAGGGACCTGTTTGCGTATGTCAAACTCTTGTATGTTTCTTGCATTTCTTTCTTTTTCAAATTTGCACAAAAAAATTTAGAAAATGGGTAACCTTAATTTCTTGACAAATTAATATCTACCACATAAAGAAATATTCTTTCATGTTGACAGAAACTAAGGCATATATATTTTCTGGAGTAGTGTTTTTTTTTTTTTTTTTTTGGTTTAAATAAGGACTACCAGAATATGACTGTACTTGTTAAGCTGGTCCAACATTGAAGCTACACATAGCTACTATTAGTGCATCATAAATATATTCAATATGATTTCACTTGTCAATTTTCAATCCATATAGGCTATAGCTTCAATGTCTTTGATGACCACTAGTAAAAATAACTGGCCACCTTGTCAATGGCGGCTATGTGTGTATATATATATATCATTGTCTTGGAAGACTATACATGAAACTGAAAGAAAAACTTCTAAGTAGCTTATTGTTAATCTGTATAGAACATTTCATTGATTTTCTTGTATATACAAGTGTTTAAGATATATTATTATAGACTGAACAATTCTTTTATTAGATTAGATGGATATGATATATACGTTATACGTAACAAGGTTGTGAGAAGGAAGTGTGAAAGCAGGCTGCTTTCATTAGTGACTTTTTATCTTTTTATATTCCAACTTTTGTGGGATGAGATAATGCAAATTGGCACTAGTGTGCTTAATAATACACCACAAAGACGGCCCACTTTAGAAAAATATTGTTCTAAGTAGGCCACCTTGTTGGGACTCTCATGTAAATCCAAATGAAAAGTTGATAAAAAAAAAAAGGCTCTTTCTCTTTTCATAGCCGTTAAACCTAGCATCAATTCTGGGACTAGCCATTTTTGCTCTGAAATGGACTGTCAAGCTTTCATTAATGATGCTTTCTCAGAATTAAGCTATACCCATCTAAAAATGTCACTCACCAATCTAATTAATGATCTTCATAACGATCGATGATGATCCATTTATTGTGAGGCAGTTAAGAGACAAAAAGAAAGTGAGTTTAAAAAATGTCTAAGTGAAAGTGAAAGAATATATTTTGATTGAAAGAAAAAAATGGGTTTTTATAGTGTGATACGTTTTTTTGAAATAGAAATAAAATTCTATTATTGTTGTTGTAATGATAGAAATCAAAGTGAATTGTAATGATTTGATGGTAATAACTCTACCATGGCGTGCTGAAAAGATTCCTAAAAGAAATGGTGTCGAAAGATGACATTTTTGGCGATAAACATATAATAAGACATAGACCTCTCACTCTTCCATGGCCAATGACCTAATAACAACAATTATGTGGTCCATTCTGTATCTACAAAAGCTTCAGTGCTTCTTCTTCTTCTTCGTCATGACTCTGCCTACCTCCTTCATATACCTGTTATGGTCCCACTCACAGCCTCATTCATATATACGTACAGAAGATTCATGAAGTGTTCATATATATATATATATATGTATGAATGTTCATTCTTATACAATATAACGTAGTTAACGCTGAGTTATTTTCTGTTTGAATAGTTTAGAAGACGAATTCTAACATCATTTAATTACGTAGGGACATGCAAGAGAAGTAGTATAAGTATGAGCTCTAGAAAGAATGAAAAATTTAGGGTTTGGAAGGTGGACCATGAGACAACATGATAATGGCCTTGGAGCTGCAATGAATATAACACTCAAGTCAATATGGTGATGGACCAGAATCACATTAAGGTCACCACCACAAACACAAAAACAAGAATATAAAAACATTATAATTTATTACAAAGGAAAAGATTTTTTTTTTTTTTTTCTGTGATTGGCTTGCCTTTGCATTTTATGCTTTTCACTCTTTTTTCTAATGTTGATATATGCATTTATCTCTCAATTCCTGTTTGTTTTTTCAAATTCTTTTTTATTGTTTAGTGCAAGTCTTCACTTGTCAAAATCATCATGCAATTCAAGGCCATAATCTATCTATGAATAGCATTGAATTGGTAAAAACTAAGTTGTCCAAGTGAAGGAGCATTTTAGATTAAAAAAAAACATTCACCCACCTTCTTTACTTGAGATTTTTCAAGTTAATGAATGGTCAAATTGGAAACTACTAGTATGGAATTTAATCCTCAAGAAAATATCAAGTTGATTTTTCTTTCTTTCTATTTCATTTTCCTTTGTTGCTTTGCATTTTCAACCACTTGACTAAACGTATATATTAACACAATATTTTCAAATTCCAATAAATACTTGAATTGAAATTGCATATGATATCTAAATAATGTTTCATATATATGGTTTAGCTTGCACGTAGAAGAAGTCACCGACAGAACTAAAGTCCATACAAATGACAAAAAACACCCCAACAATAAAAGAATTGTTTTGGCTTCTTGCATCCAATGTAAATTTATTTGTTTTGTAATGATGGGTTTGCTTCTTACTTCATTTTTCTTGAAAATAATAATTAATTAATTAGTTAGTTAATTAATCTTTAATTATCTTTTGTGGGTTTAATTAATCACAAGGAGTTTCTTGAGGGCCTTGCCAGCATTTCCATTGGAAGATCAAGAAACCCGTTTTCCGTAAGAGACAAAACTGCTGAAAGCAACCCTTTTGTGAGTGAGTATGTTAATGCCATTGGTGTATCTTAAGTGTCTACCAAATTGGAAAAGAAAGGTCTTCGTGGTTTGAATGGAAAAGGCAATGCATTTACATGTAAGATAGCAATCTATCATTAATCTGACTCCTCTGCTGGGCTGTATATTCTTTTCCTTGGCCAATATGCTATGCATTATGTTAGATTAGATATAATTACCAAAACTATTGTTTTTATCATCAATCGATGTTTAGTTAAACAATTCTTGATCTTCAAGACAAATTTCTTTCTTTAAAAAGAAAATCTCCCAAGTCCTTGGAGTTTAGTACTCTATCCCAAGAATTAGGGGTCACTAGATATGGACCTTTGATGACTATCCTTGAGGAAGGCCTTGCTTCTTTCACAACATAATAACAAGACAATAAACAATTCAGCTGGTTTTAGAGGCCAATTCATCTCAGAACATGCATGAACATCGCTATAAATGTTGGAAATATGAAGATGCAGTCACGCAAAGTTTGTAATTACCACCTCTTTCTGCATCTCAATAAGGTCACCTTCAGCTTAAAAGAAGTGTAGTGAGGCATTAGCCAATAGGACATAAGCCTTAATTAACTCCTTAAGACATGAGCAATTAGGACTTAATTCAGGTCAACTATATATATATACGTTTTGTTCCTCCCTATTTTAATGTACTTGAGGTTTTCAACGTTCTTGCATGAACCATTAGTTGTGTTCGTTTATTTATATGATATGAATGATGGGTTTTCAATTGTCATATAAAACAATAAGCTTTTTCTGCATCACCTTGCCAACAGGCAAATTCTAAGAGACACAGACGACAAACTTTAAATGCAAAAAATACGATTCAACGAAAATGGTCCATTGGCATGGCAAGGCAGCCCAGGATTGATTCTCCAAAAGCCCACTACTTGCCACTCCCTTGTTCGATGCAGTCATTTGGGTATCTGAGTCGTGGGCTTAGAAACAAGTCCCATTGACGCCACCATCACCATCACCACCACCAAACAAATAAAAAAGGCACCTAACTTCATTTCAATGACTCCCTTCTATCTCACCTCCCTAAATATATATTCATGAATCTACCACAACATAACAAAATAATCACTAGCCACACTGGACATGTGGCCCAATTAAATAGCTTAACATGAAAATGATGGGCATAACATGCGAACTCTAGCAAGCAAAGGAAATTAACCCTCAAGTCCATCCCACTTTTTGGGATTAAGCCCATCCTTTAAGTTGTCTTTTTTCGCTCGCTGAATTGAAATGTGCCAAGTTTCCAAAACACCACCTCAGCATCCAACTATAGGATTTGTACATTCGGCATTCTAAGATTACACTTCAAGCATGAATACTGAACTAGATATTTTTCCATCTCCTGTTCTCTTGGTTTTATCCTTACTTCTCCTCAAGCAATGGCCTCCCTTTCCTTAACCTTATACCCAGCATTTCTGGGACGACAACACTCCATCCAATGCTGTAAGAACCCAAAGGAAACAACTCAACTTTCTTCAAATGGGCACCTCGCTTTTCCTGAAAAGAATCCTCTAATATCGCAACCAACTAAAATCCCACCTCCTAGGCCTCGCAGGATAATACTGGTTCGACATGGAGAAAGCGAAGGGAATGTTGATGAGAGTACCTACGCAAAAGTTGCTGATCCAAAGATTGGACTCACAAAGAAAGGTGTGGTACAAGCTCAAGAATGTGGGAAAAGAATTAGACAGATGATTGAGAAGGATGGTGCAAGTGATTGGAAGGTCTACTTCTATGTGTCACCATATAGAAGGACCCTCGAAACCTTACAGAATTTAGCTCGATCATTTGAGCGTACAAGGATTGCTGGCATGAGAGAGGAGCCTCGTCTACGAGAACAAGATTTCGGTATTTATCCTTTACTCTATCTGCAGTGAAAACAAAATCCATTTTTAGATCCAACATATGATGACCCTGTTCGTTTTAGCACAAAGCATACAAGTACGAGCTTATTGAAGAGTCAATAAATTGTTTCTAAATTGATTGATTGAGGTAATTTTCTTCTTTTTTCCCCTTGGCGAAAAGGGAATTTTCAGGATAGAGAGAGGATGCGAGTTGAGAAAACACTTAGAATGCTGTATGGCCGTTTCTTTTACAGATTTCCCAACGGAGAATCTGCAGCTGACGTTTATGATAGAATCACAGGTATATATTCCATGTAAAAAGGAAAATTTGTGATTCTTAGATAGTATTGATGCTATGGAAAAATAATGAAACAGGATTCACAGGTATATATTCCATGTAAAAAGGAAAAATTGTGATTCTTAGATAGTATTTGATGCTATGGAAAAATAATGAAACAGGATTCAGAGAAACGCTCAAGGCAGACATAGATATCGGACGTTTTCAGCCACCTGGTGAAAGAAGTCCAAATGTGAACATAGTGATAGTGTCTCATGGCCTAACATTGCGTGTGTTTCTAATGAGGTGGTACAAATGGACTGTGAAACAATACGATGCACTCCACAATTTTGGTAATGGAGGAATGATCGTTATGGAAAAAGGTTATGGTGGAAGGTAATCACTCCTGGTTCACATTTTATGGAGAAGTAGCCAGTAACTTAACAATCTTCATCAGTCTAAATCATATAAATACCACCTAATATTTTACAGGTATAGTTTATTGATGCACCATACAGAAGAAGAGCTAAGAAAGTTTGGACTGACAGATGACATGCTGATTGACCAAGAATGGTAAAAAGATAAAATCTTATAATTGCAAATAAGATTTCAGAATAAAATGCTGATGATATTCATCCTGTTTCGACTAATATGGTTGTTTGTTGGCTTCTTATATAAAGGCAAAAAATTGCAAGACCAGGTGAACTAAACTATGATTGTCCTACTATGAATTCTTTCTTCACCCACTTTGATGATGATGGCTGCAAAACTCGACTCCAAGGAGGATGTCTTTAGCAAAGAGCAGACTAGTCTCACACTTCACTGGCTGAAGAATGCAAATGGTTAAAGACGTTGAACCCACTGGATAGAATTTGGATAATGTTCTGTAAATATCACCAAGCAACGCAAATGCATAGTAAATTCAAAGTGACTAGCTTGTTAATTGTGAGTTTGTCCCTCTCTATCCTGGGCAGAGTTCTTTGAATGTTAAATGATGATTGGCAATTTGCTCAACCATCCACATTAATTATTATAACGTATATATGTTATATTGATAACATATCAAATATATCCATCCAACGATCCCTTTATTGGTTCCGCCCAACAGAACAAATAACATGAAATTCAACCTCAACAAAGAAATTATAAATATATATATATATATATATATATATTTGGCATTTCATTGATTTGACAAAACTCATCGGCCTGTCACCAAAATCGGCTACAAGAGAATTAATAAATAAAAAGGGAAAATAATGGGCCCTTGCCAAAATTCATAAAAGGATAATAACAGATGACTCGTATATTAAAAAAAAAAAGAAAAAAAAAAAGAGCTTCCAATAAATAAAATTTTCACTGAAAAAGCAAAAAGGTTCCTTCATCCAATGTATACCTATCTACCTACTGATTTGCCAAATAAGACAAAGCTCACTTTGAAAGTAGCGGGGTGGGGCCAAAGGTCATGAAGATCATCTCCTTGAAGCCATCTCATCATCACCTTCCTGCACCCGGGATGACTTTGAATCAACACCATATTTCCCCTCTCTTTGATATGCGAATGGCTCTCTTTCTTCCCTGAACTTCCCTGGTATGTCCCCAATTTGGCTATCGATGCTCCTTCCGTGGTGGCACTTGGGAGTATCTTTGCAAAAGAAATCTCGAACATCGCTACAACGAGAGCCATAACCATCTGCAGCATTATAACGAGAGCGCTTCACTGGTCCCTCCATGTCATTTTGCTTTGTAGTATGAGCTAGCTCATATCTATGACGATGCTTGCCCCTATCATCATCACTCTCTTCATACCTTAAACTTCCTCTACCAGATCCACACATCTCCTTGAATCTTCTTCTGTGTATCGACCTGAAGCTTCGTGAAGAGTCCACAAAAATAAACTTGTCATCCTGTTGGGCAAATCTTCCCATTGATCTCCTGGCCAATGCAGATTGTTTATTATAACTCTGCTCCCTAAGGTGAAAAACACTGTCCTTCCTATCAACAACCCATCGGGTATATTGAGGTGGTGAACAATGTCTTCTTGCTGGTCTAAATCCTCTCACACGATCTACTGACGGACCAGGCCTCCGATCAGGGGACCTTACTCTCTTCATTCTGACAGCAGATCTAGAATTTGGGGATTTACTTCGGCATCTAACATATGGATTTACAGAGCTGGAAGATTGACTTCTAGATCTTGAAGAAGATTTTGAGTTAGATCGATGGACACGAGCATCCCTTCTTCTTTTAATTGGAGAAAAACTTCTTTCTCTCTTGGCTAAAGGTTGTGAATGTAACATGGAGGAGTGGCAGCAACCATCAACTGCAAAACCATGGTATCTACACCTGGTGCCTCTCTCTTCAACTTTCAGACTGTATCTAATAGACCTGCCCCTTCCAAGAGTCACATGCCAACCAGGACTAAGGTTCCTAGATGATCTAAGATGCCGACGCATACCAACAGCCTCATCCCTAGCATCAGGAGACCTGCTTCTTGTAACACGATGATGCAAGCCTTTTGTTTGCCCAACATGAAAAGACATTGGGACATTGTACTCGGTTGAATAATGGTGGTTTATGCCCCTACTGCTGGCTCGAGAATCAATCAAACGATCATCTCCTTGATTTCTCACATAAGGATCCTGAGCATATCTACCCCTGCAAAAGGATCAACACATTGAGACTGCCATTCAGATCTGTATTTGGATCAACAGCATCACTATATTCAAGAACGCCAAAAGAAAATTACTTAAAAGATACAGATAACTGGATGACTGGATCAACTCAAAAGTATGATATAAAGAGGACAACGAGAACTTTGGGATAGTAATTTCCCTACCTATATGCCCACCTAATCCCCAGCTCCACTAAAGTCAGAAAGAGGGACAAGAGGAGGGAGAAACAGCAGAACAAAATAAATAAGTAAATAAAGGTAGTACCTGTCTCTTCTAAAATGTATGTCCCCAAATGCTCGCTCCTCAATGCGAGAACACAACTCCCTTCTGAATTTTCTTGAATCAGCCATCCTTGTCTGATCTACAGCATCTAATCCAACTGCACCATCAATGTGATGATTTTTCCAGACATTATCATTTCTAGCCTGAATCCTCCTATCATCCTTCCTAATGTACGTCCTGCCATCTGTAATCTCCTTGTCAATACCAATTCTATATTTGCTGTAATTATTACCACCAGTTTTAACTACATTCATCACATCTTTTTCTCTCAAACTACTCACACAAGTTTTGAAATCCATTCCATGTGTATTTGTCATAATTTTTTCAGCACCAGAACCCAAATTATCATTGTCAGAACGACAATCCACTTGTCTGGCTTGTATATCTTCACCATAGTATTCTTCCACAGTATGCTCCGTAGATTCCCTTACTTCTCCATCTTCATACTGAGAATCATAATCCACCACAAATCTACTTTCTTTCATATGAGCATGAACATCAGGAGAAAAATCAGAATTATAACCATTGTCAGAAGGTTCTTCTACAGCCATATTATCAAATCTACTTACAACATCCTTGGAGATGTTTTGATATGCATCAGAAGGAGTGTGTAACAATGCTGTACACGTTTCTGAAGACTTTGTACCCTGTTCCTCAATTTCCTTACGCATTACCTTATCAGTTTCATCATGGTCAAAAGCTTTGCCGCATCGCACCTCTGAATCCAGAGCTAACTCACTCGAGGTTTGAATCTGAAAACCTGTTCGAGAAGATGAGTGAAATCCAACTTCATTAAATTCACAGAGAGGATTCTCTTTGTCGCCCTTAGCATCTTTATTTAGAACACCAGTCTTGCAGATGGTATTAAAAGAAGACATAACAGGAGTAAGCTCCACCTCCTCAACCTCCAAACCAGAGGAAACAGTTTCACAGAGAGGATTCTCTTTGTCGCCCTTAGCATCTTTATTTAAAACACCAGTCTTGCACTTGCACATGGTATTAAAAGAAGACATAACAGCAGTAACCTCCACCTCCTCAATCTCCAAACCAGAGGAAACAGTTTCGCATGCAATTAACCCACAATCACCTTCATTCTTTGCAGAAGTAACATCAGTGGATGTTGCATCACAAATTGCTTCAGATATAAACGTGCTTAGAGATTGGTTGGATCTAGAGGGATGGGGGTTACCTTCACTTGAATTCAACTCTGCAATTTGATGTGGAGATAAGCTTTGGCTATTCCCAGTAGAGCTGAAAATTAAGCATTGGGCTGAAGCATTTTCATTCCTGTCAACAGATATTGTAGCCCTATCAATTGAAAGAGAAGGAGACAATTTATCTTGACAGCAAGTAATCCTGTCAACATCTGTCCGTGAATCCAATTCAATTTCCTCATGAACTCTCCCTCCTGGGTCTGCTGGTGGCAGTTCTGTTTCAGTATGACACCTACTACCTCCAATTCCCCTTCTCTTGCTCCCACTTTCAGAGCTCTGAACCATGTTATTATAATGACCACACTTCACATCTTCAGTGATGCCGTCAGAAATAATAGAGTCTGCAGATTGATTATCAACAGGGCACGGCCATGCATCCATTGAAGTATTCAAATCCCAAAAGGAACGATCATCTTGTAAAGAAAACCCACACACTTGATCTATCTTGGTTAAGTGATCCCCATTAGACTTATTGTGAACATTATTCTCCTGCAATATACCATCCGTAGAAGTATTGTGTATTCTTAATGAGGAAGAGAACTTTTCTGAATGTGCTACAGAAATAGAGGAACCAGTTTCTTGACTTGAAACTTTGGCAGATCTAGAGTCATCTTCAACATCCCTCTCTGACAGAGTATATAATTCATTTTTCACTGAGGAACCTTCATGCACATGAGATACTTCAGCTTCAGAACCCTCCTCAGCATGATCAAATTCTCCAAAACTATCACGGCAGGCAGCAGCCGCAAGAATGAAGATACCTGAGAAGTCTTCCACTTCATGAAGTTGCTTACTTTCCCCCTCCAAGTAATTCTTCTTGTCATCATGCTCAGTATCAACTGCATGGCCCAAGTCACTTGCAGCTGCAGCATAATCAACACTTTCAGGTTGGCTTTCTGAAAGCCTTCCATTTTCCTCCAGGCGTTGAGATGGAGCTACAAGTGGTGGAGAGGGTGATCTGAACATTAATTTCCTTTTCTTTATAGGCACATGGTCTGCATTCTCACTGAAGCGGCACCCAAGAACACTTACTCCAAGCTGCCAGATAAAACAGGGGAAGATAGTATCATGTGATAGATTGCACACATTTCTTTTGACATACACTTGTTTGCTGATAAAATTACCATATAATAAAGCAAAAAAATTGAGACACTAGCATGTATAATAACCTTCTCAGATTCTGAAAATGACATGTCAACAGTGTTGGAATCCATTTTTATCAGATCCTTGCCAGCATTCCAGCTTGTAGAAAGTGAGTTCCTAGCTCGCCTTGATGATGTCCTGTTCCCTTTTGCAACCTTCTTCCAAGTCAAATCAGAGTTGATAAGGCTCGAGAATTTCAAACCTACAACACCATGCATACCACCCAATGATAATTCTCTCTCATTGACCAAAGGCTTCTGACCAAAAGTTTTGCAGGAAGCCATTGCTCTAGATTTCCAATTATCTAATGGTAGAGGCTCACCCTGCAATACAAGAGCAAAAGCGAATTGCTTGTGAACAAAATCCTAAAATCCAAAATATTAATTTCCAAGCAACCAGCATTTCTAACATGGATATAACAAGCATCTTGCATCTGTATCTCAATACTGCACCTTATGAAAATGTACTGTTATGGCAGTATATATATATATGAACAAAAAACTTAACATTCTTTCAATCTAAGCCTACTTCCACCTTTGCCAACCACTAATTGAGACCTCCACTTGTTGCAAGTTTTATGTGGAGTTGTAAAAAAATATTTCAAGAGCTCGGTAAATAATAGGCGGTCACACTACTGAACCTGCGAGACATTTAACATCAAATCTGTACTAAAGCCACCGGAAAATGGTATAATTTCCTTTGGAGCAGAAATATTATGTAACCTCCAAATACGCAAGCAACGAATCGATAGTTTGACATCATATATGGCCAAGCCTAGCATTTGAAGCCATGAGGTGGATGATAGCTACTTCAGAATCAAGATATGACCGTCATGTATTGAGATCACAAAGGCAGAAGACGAACAGGGTGAAAGAGGACATGAATCATATAAATCTTATCAAATATGCCTTGAAATATAACGATCTATACGAGTACAAATTCAAATGCGACCCTGACGAGCAACAACTCCACCAATTTCATCAAAACAACGGTATTCCATCAGCAGAATAGAAAATCATAATCACTTGAAATCTTCAACCCATAACTAACTCCAAAAAACAAATATATCCTCCTGCTAAACTCAGAAGCCAACAGATCATCGCCCATGAAGAAGTGAAGCACTGCTAAATGCGGAGAGTACTCAAACCCAGATGGCTAGAATCTAAAGAGAAAACAAGAAACAACAAAAGAATAGAGCTAGGGTTTTCAATCACCTGTTTGTTGAAAATCGAAGCGATCGATAAACAATAAAGAAAAACAAAATCAATCCAGATCCCCTTTTTCTCCGAATCCGTCCAAAATCAGAAAAGAAAGATGAAATAGAAGAGTCGCAGTCGAAAAAGAAATCTTTCAAAATCAAAGGCGAATCGGGAAGAACTTAGGGGCTCGGTATGTGATTTTTCTTTGGCATCTCTTCCTGGTGGTGTTGGAATCGCCGTAAGCAAAGGCGGACATATATATATATATATACAGATAGAGAGAGAGAGAGAGAGAGAGTCTGGATCTTTCTCCGCAGTCCAATTCCTTTTCCGATACGCTGAGCTGAGGAGCAAGGGAGGGGTGGGAAGCCGCGATCTCTTGCTGCTTTCCCTTGCTTTTATTTTTTTATTTAATTTCATTAGAAGCCCCATCTGGCCTCTGTGAATTTCCCTTTCTGTCCTTGCTTGTATATTTTCTAATTTATGTTCTACCAATTTACTTTATAAAAATATAAACTTTTTATTATTATTATTATTATTATTATAATGAACTTTTATTTTCGATTTAAGTTTAAATATTTCAAATTAAATTAAATTAAATTAAAGTTGAAGGCAATAAAAAAAATATAACATTAAAATTCTGAGTATATATCATAATTATATAAAAGAAAAACTTTATTAAAAAAAAAAAAAGAGCAGATTGGTGTGGGCAAACATTACATTTGTGAAGGAGATAAGGTTCCAAAATCAAAGAAGTTGGCATCTCCACTCCTTCATCTTTTGGATAAACTTCTTTATGCGTCTGTGATGATGCTGTTGTATGCTCTCTATAATTCACCTTACTCAAATAAAAAAAAATAAAAAAAAAATAAAAAGAAAGGGGAACAAGGGTATTGATCCCTTCACTTAGCCATACTCAATTTAGATTCAGATGGCAAAACTAAATCAATAATTAGATCATAATACCTGGTCTTTGATCAGATTTATTCTCAAATAACACCCAAATGCATATCCCAAAGTCAATACCAGGGTGAGGAACTAGGCATCAGACAATCAGAGTTAATAATTGAGTCACTCATGACGAGTTGCCAGGCCATGCCATGCCACTGACACTATCATAAATATCATCCAACATTATTCTAATTCTGCTCTCCCTACGTACACAAGAATCCCCAAACCATTAAATGCCCATTTTTACTGTGATAAATAAGCTCTTCAATCCACAGCCAGCGCCAAAGTCCTTAGAAAACTTAGTCATGGAGCTGTTCTAACTCCTTGCTAGGTAACATGAGACATCCCATTGTTCGTTTTGAATTTTGCTTTGCCAAACATTCAAGCAAACAGCTTTTTGACATAATGGATGTGCTGTTGCTAGACCCAGTTTGAGCTAACAAGCATAACTCTCCCCTGCACATTTACATATGCAATGGATAGATGATAGATATTGCACAGAGACAGGTTGGTAAAGCAGATCCTTGACGAGAATGAGAAGTAACAAATTACAAGAGAAGGTTTTCCTATGTTTTAGAATGCTCTCACTTCTTTTATTGTACAGGAATCCTTAGGTTTGCTTCTTAGTAAAGTCATACAAGTAGGGCAGATTGCATATGCACAACACCTCCTATGGTTCCATCAACATAACCCCTACAAAAATCTACTCCTAACAAGAGTTAAGAATCACTTCCACTGCCTGCCATGACGCTTAGACATTGGCCAACCTGATTCAAATTCCAACACCTTCTCATACATTGGTTGTTCCTTGTCATTCCAGCACCACTTATTGGCACCCAGGAGGCCTGGATGCTTCATTGATTCCTGTAAAATCACATTCTACAGCTTGTCATCATACATTTTACATCTAGATATACATCTTCACCTACCAAAGTCACAAATCATTATCTCAATGTCCTCGTCCGTCTTCAGCCAAAATTGCAAGAACCAGAAGAATACATGACACCCTGTAAAATTAGGAACCAATGCAAAAAATTTGCAATGCAATGTCATCAATACAGCGAAAATGGATTAGAAAGGTTCTGTTTTCATGTTAATCCTGATCTTTGCTGTTGAAGAAAGAAAAGAAAAGAAATTGATATGCTTATAACTTGGTGTCTCTTTGATGATGATATCGCTGATTGCTGCAATGAAAGAATCCTCTCCTATTTCTTCCATCATCGTCTCGTAAACAAAGTTATTGGCATTTTTGTCTTCTAGATCAGAATTCTGATGGTGTTCTATGAGACCTTGAGAGCATGGTGACCGATCAAGGAAAACAGCAACAAAAGGGATTGAAGAATACTGTAAAGTTTTGAAAAACACATTAACAAATAAATCTAAAAATAATGTCTGATGAAGAGATAAAAAAGAATCAAACACAAACCTTATCAATCTCATATGCCAGTAAAAGGGAAGCAACACTACCTAACATTCAGAGAAAGGATGTAAAAGGTTAAAAAATAAAGGGAAAAATAGAATAAACAGGAAGATATTACGCTAGTACTGGAAGGACTAAGGGAAAAAAATTTAAAATGAAAAATCATAAAAGTCTTATATAACAATGCCTCAAATAAGAGGTATCTATCTGAGATCATATAAGGGTTTGGATCTATTTGATAGCGTAAAGACAATAAAAAATTCATGCTGAGATTCACATGGTATTAATTACAGTTTGTTCACTTGCATTAGTAAAGGAAAATATAAAATTTCAAGGCAACTGAGACCTGTAATACACACAGCTTGCACATGAATTTCAAAGCGTAGAATGTGATGCTAAGGCTAATTGATCTTTTCTATTATTTTACCTTCTGGAAATGTTATTAATTTAAAAAACATGTAATAAAAAGAAAATCAATGCTTAATCGATTAGCATTATTGCGTTGCAAGCAGCAGTAGTGAAGAAGATTGAAATCTGACCTTTATGCTCTAAAACTCTTGGACATTCTCTACACCTTTCACTCCTTCAGATTTTTTACAAAATTATAAATCAACACTTCCACTCAACTGACACTAAAACACTCTTGTTTCTTAAGGCATCATAAGTTCAATTTATTCAATTTCCTCAATTTTGTCAGCAATCAAATAAAAGGTATGAACAACAAACAGGCAAAGATCAACCCATTCACAAAAACCAAGCATTTACCTCAAAATCTCTGAACTGAAATTCTGCTTCTGCACCCTTGAAGGGCCATCCATCAGCATGTGTGCCTATTACAATGTAGGTAGTCCGTTTCACAATCACAAATTCATATACAATAAAAAAAAACGCTAAACCACACTGCTGCAGACAACTCGAGTAAAGGGCTATGCACAAAGGCAAATCAGAAATTGGAGAAAAATTACATATAAAGCAGCATGAAT
>CAOGCB010756777.1:0-13632 GCA_948266635.1 Cnidoscolus chayamansa
TTTAATAGTATTTTTATTGGAGCCCATCAATTCTAACTTAGAGCTCGTATAGTATCACAGTCCATCACAGGTTTTGTTTTAAATATTAGAAAAAGTTAATGGGAAGAATGTAAAAAGGATTGAATTCATTACATTTTCCGCTATAAAACAAATACAGATGATATGAAATTGTGGTATATCATTCACCTGATCTTGATGTTGCTATAAGTGCGGATTGCAGATGATATCGTGCCGTCTACGACTCATCTTCTTAACACACACACACACAGTTTTAGTTTTCTGATACATATCATCCTCTCAATCTCAAAGCATCTATTTTTATCTACATCGTAGCTACTAAGAGAAAATGGACGCCGCCTACCTTTTTCTACAACTTTCTTCCTCCCTATAATTGCATAAACAAAGCTAGCTGCTCCTTTCGACTCAAATGGAGAGCTATAAGATATTTATTCCACCAGGGTCCTTGTTAGGACCATCCACTTATTCTCCATCATTACATATGCCAACGCCAAATCCTGGAACCCAATTTAGTGGTAAAGATGAAAGTTGGATTAATTCAGAAATGAGTAGAATTCATCAGGGTGGAAGCTCAAGCAGTAGAAGTGGAGAGTTTGAAGGGGATAATGAGAATAAGGAGATTAAAAGGCATAGATATGCATTTCAGACAAGGAGTCAGATTGACATACTTGATGATGGGTATCGATGGAGAAAATATGGGCAGAAGACAGTTAAGAATAGCAAGTTCCCAAGGTTAGTACTCGTAATCTTGTCTGATATATCTGATTGATTTTGCTTTGAGAATGAAGATGAAATCATATATGTAAATAACCCATATTGGGTTGGTTTATTTCATGCGCAGAAGTTACTACAAGTGCACCCATAATGGATGCAGTGTGAAGAAGCAAGTCCAACGCAATTCTAAAGATGAAGAGATGGTAGTGACCACCTATGAAGGAATGCATACGCATCCGACGCAGATGTGTACTGATAATTTTGAAGAAATAATCCTCAGGCAGATGCAAACATATAGACTCCTTTCTAATACCCATGCGGGAGTTACAAATGGGGAATAATCTTTTACGTACAGCAGAAACATGTACTTGTGCCAAGGTTAAAATTCATGTCAGATTTTGCTGGTTCACTACTCTGGATTGAAATTCAGATACTTGTCTTCATATTGTTCATATATAGAAGCGGTAAAGTTAAAACTCTCCAATTAACAAGAAAAGCAACGTTCACAGAAAATATTACGGATCAAACTCTCCTCAGGTAATCAAACTGAACAGATAAAGGGGGAGAGAGAGATCATGTTGGGAGTAGAACCTCCTCTTTTACATTCTAATGCCCACAGAGCATCTTCACTGAGATGATACCAAAAGCACAGACACAGAACTTGAATAAAAAACAATTGCAAGCCAACCCTTGAAGGCCGTCCATCTACCTACTACAATATCCTGATATCCACCAACACTGTATACACCATTATTATTTTCTTCCTTCTCACTTGTCGCAGCCACCTCGATACAATCATCATATATACAACTCTTCTTCGTTGCCTTCAACATTTTGCTTCCCGTTATCCGAATAGCAGGAGAACAGTGACCTCACCTGACCACACTATTGAATAAAAACTTCGCGACCACCGCATATTATTTTCTCTTTCCCTCCACAAGCCACTTCGTCTTCCCTTCAACTCGACGCTCTCAATGGCTGCCCTTCTCTCTCTCAGTATCGCTTCAAGTACCAAATCATGGTACCTCACCTTCCACGCTCCTCCACCATCTGAAGGTGATCTCCTGTGTTGAAGTCAAGACATACGACTTCTTGCAGAGTTGTCTTGGAGATAAAGGGCTTTAATCATGTTTCTTTCCCTTTTTTTTTTAATCTTTCCATGTTAGGTGATTTATCTTAATCGAACTATATGATTGTTTTTTGAACAAAAAATGAGGTAAGTGGGTTATGATTTGAAACAAATTTGCTGGATTAGATTATCAAGTGGGAAACTAATTATCCACTTACTAATTAATTTATAATTTTTAAATTTCAGTTTGTAGCTTCTCAAGCTGACGATTGAAGAAGAAAAATATGGGTCATTAGTTTGATAATTGAATATTGACGGCCTCTGTAGGCTGGAGATTCATGCGGTTTAGCTTACTTAAGGTTGATTATTTGGGCATGGCTTGTGCAGGAAAACATTGTTAATTCCACATGGGTTAAAGATTAAAATTATATGCTACAATATAAAGCCATCTAAGGCCTTAGCAACTCCCCACCCCTTGAGATAAGCATTAAATCTTACCTATTTTCTTAACATGCATTACCTCAACATTTTTGTTTGTTTCCTGTGATATTTTAGTGTGACCCAGATGAGATTTATTCGTGTACGAGTTACAAGACAAACTGGTTGCCTATCGCCCTATCCTCCGCATCTCCCATCTTCTCAAAGAACATCTTTGACAGCACCTGCGACAAGTCTAGGCCATAGTGATGAATTAAGGAAACGCCTTAAGCCTATTAAAGAATATAATACGCCTGTAGGAATAGACTCCTTGTTCTTGCTACAGGCAACCAACTCATCATTAATGGGAAATTATCAGGTCTGTTATTAAAGGAAGATCACTAAAATACAAGACACTTTGCATCATGGCATGCCGTCATAACTTAAAAGGCATGTTAACTTGATCAACAAAATTAAAAGAGCTCAAGCCATAAGTTAGTTATGTTAGACTTTAAACAAATTGAATATAAAATTTTTTAAAGAATGAGACTCTATAATCTATGCATCTTTCATTGCTTTATATACTCAACAGAAATACCTTTTACAACTAGCCAATACCAACTCACCATAAATTAAGTAGCATGTTTGCTCAAAATCATGTTTAAACTAATTTTATATACTCAATACTTTAGATTTGAACTTAAGGTGCATCACAAGTTTAAAATCTAAAGTATTGAGTATATAAAATTAATTTAAGCATGATCTTGAGCAAACATCTTACTTAATTTAAGGGGAGTTGGTATTGACTAGTTGTAAAAGTTATTTTTTGTTGAGTATATTAATGCAATGAAAGAATGCAGAGATTTTAGAGTCTCTTCTTTCAAAATTTTTGCATTCAATTTGTTTAAAATCCAACTAGTTGTATCAGAGCTGATCTTTGAGAGACATGAATAGAGAGAGAAAACCAGTCAGATTTCCTTACACAAACTAGACTCCTTTCGATCATTTCTTCATTATGGCTTTCACTGGTTTTGGAACTGGTTCACCACCAGTATTTGATGGTGCAAATTATCAGCTTTGGGCTGTGACTTGATCTCTGGGAAGTTGTGGAGACTGAAAATGGTCCTATACCATTAAGAGCCCAATCCCACTGTGACTTAGATGAAGAACCATGCGGAAGAGAGTGCCCAGAAGTACAAGTCCAACAAGTTAAATCTAATGTCCAAACCTTCAACGATATTCCCACTATTGGGTCAATCTCCTATTCTAGAAAATCACCCGAATGAATTTTCCTATCCATCATCTGTTCCCCACAACCAAATTATAAAACACGATGCGCAATTTCACATGTTAGGAGGTGATATATCCTCTATTATGCCTTTCCCTCCATAGCATCAAAAAAGAAGTTCTGGAGGGGATCACCTTTGCCTGATATTGCTTTGATGACCTCCTAAAGGATTTAATGTTAGCATTGAACTTAAGTAATACATGTTAAAAATAACACGGATAATTCAAATGAAATCATAGAAATGCTACCTGTCCAAGGATTCCTCCAATGATGGCACATACTGCAGGGAATTCTCTTCTACCCATGACCAATCTTTCCAGGAGGGCATTGGGAATATGAGATTCGTTCATTGACTGACAGGCACTGTGATAGCGTTATCATAAGCAGACCAGACTGAGTGCAAGCCCAACATAATAACACATAGGAATAAGATATATCTGTAAAAAAAGGCTAGAAAAGGTATGCAAGATGGAAACCCCGTCATTCTCCAGCAATACACTAATTGGTCAGCTTCCTCATCCTCCCCTGGAACCAAACAAGCAATCTACTAACTCCCTAATCTCTATGGTTCCAAATGATTGCAGCATACAACATGAGGTCATAAGTCGATTACACGTCACATCTGAGCCAACATCCTTATAATTGGACATTGAGCATGCAAAGAAGAAAAAATGGTAGGTCAACAAGAAATCAGGACTTATAACAGACAAGTTAGTAGTTTCTGAATGAACTATCTAGGACCAGATACTTGCAGCCAAAAGAATAAAATGCATCAAAATGATTGCAAATTGCAACATCTGAAAGTGTATAGAAAAGATAATCACCTTTGTATACCTATATTTCTGCAAGTCAACAAATATCTGACCACAAGAATCTCTACAATCAACTGTATAAAATGCAACAAGCTTTGATAACTTGCAGCACTTCTCATTAATCAATTTCTGCAGTCAAAGCATAATAAAATGCAAGGAAGTTGAGGAAAATGAAAAAAAAAAAAAAAAAGCAGAAAGAATTACAAAGAAACTGGCAGTAGAACTGAATCATATGTTACATAAAAATATATTTTCTAGTACCTTGGTCGTGAGGGTGCAACAACTGACAATTACAATGTCAAACTTATTGAAGTCTCTGCCAATTCTTTCCAAATCACCTGTAATTTGGAATTTTACATTGTTCACAATTTGCTGCATATATCTGAATTTAGCAAACAAGGGCATTTCTGGTAACCATGCTAAGAGTTCAAATACTTTTTAAACAACAATACTAAGAAAACGGTGTTGAGCATCACAATTTCAAAAGCAAAAGCACAAAAACACCAAACCTTTCTCAACTGAAACATGAACCATTGGGTTGAATTCTTTCAGATAATTGCAACAAAGCTCAGCAAGTGTTTTCCCAGCATGCATTTTGTTTTGTGTTTGTGTGATGAATCGTGTTATGGGAAGATGGATAGAGAAGGAGCTCATGGAAGCTCTTAACACCTCGGATATTATGCTTGCTTTATTAAGAAATTATTATCTGATCACAAAAGAGTCTATTCATTAGAATTCTAATTCCAATTCAAATGGATTACTTAAATCTAATATTAATTCAAATCCTAATCTAAATCAAAATCTTATAATCCTATTCTATCTATTATCTGTAATACTTATTCTCATTAGGTGGTATCAAGAAGTTAGAAGATATTCATCTTCAGTCATAGCCCGGTCATCCACCAGTGTCAAACTACCAACCCCTGCTAATAAATGTTCTTGCAAAACTATCAACATAAAAAAAAACTCATGTTCAGAAGGCATATATACAACAAAAAGGAAAATATTAATAACATCTGTCATGATAATAAGGTATGAGTAAAGACCACCTGATTTTTGACATAGTACAACCAACATGTACTTTTGTTCTTAATGTTTCAAATTAACAGCGAAAAAAAGTAATATAACAGCCTTGGATTGAAGTGCAACTTTTTCTTTTAAATTTTAATGTGCAATTGTGCTCAAATTAAACATCTCAAAGACTAAAAACATAACATAGAAATCCATATTTTATACATCAAGTCTACAAGTGATGATGAGAAATTCGTGTTTATATATGTGTGTATTGGAGTTGGGATTGAGAGGGGGGTGTTTAGTAATTTGATCATAAGTTATTGGCATAGCTAATATGACGAACATTTTGAATTATATTATCAACTTTAGCTGCTTAAAATTTTCTGAACTTTAAAAGATACGTTGGGAACAGTCCATTTCATCCTGTAAACCAATATGTGAGATTTACTGAATCTAAACCATCGAAAACAAACACGCAATTCAATCTAAGTCATCAATAACCACAAAAATAAAGCATAAAAGAGTGCACTGAAAGGAGAGATGATGAAAAATAAAGGACAAAAACACAGATAACACCTTCTTTGAGCATCAGCACCCAAAACCCTAATTTGGCGGCCGTACAATGCAGTCTCCTGGTCGGTTAACTCCTCTCCGTCCATAAGTAACCACAACCTAATCCACCAATTTGACAACAATCTGACTCTAAATTCCCAAGTAAAGCATAACTACGACGATAGTGAAGTGATAGAGGGGATTAGGGATGAAAATTAGAAACCCTAAATAAAGAAAACAGAAGTGAAGCAGGGGTACCTAGACCGGATTCCGAATGCAGCAGCAGCAGCCAGCAGCTTCGGAAGTCCAATGAAGCGACTTTCCCGCAAATGAGTTTATTTTAGAGAATCCAATTAAATCTTTTATCAGTGCAGTCTTTTATACCATTATTTATACAGAAATCCAATTAAACCCTCTTTGCAGGTAGGTGCTGTGGAAAGTTTGATTGATTCAATCATTTTGCAATTAAGCTTAGCATTATGTTCAGAAGACTGATTGATTTTCTTGGATTGTTATTATCACAATTTTCATTTGAATTTGAAATTTTCTATTATTCATTGATGATTTAATTAACTATAATGTATTCGCTGCGGATTTAGTCTGTAATAAATTTGAATTGAGGCGTAAAATCTGAGTAATCGAAGTAGTTTGAGGCGTGTGTTAAGCAAGTGACAGAGTTGGTACAAGGTCTAAAGTTCGATCCTCGGCAGCCGCAGCGTGAGAGTTTCACCTATGTAGGTGGGCTCCTTGTGGGCACCGAGTTAAAGGCCTCCCACTTGACTATCGCTGAGTCACCATGATTTATCCCTCCACAATCCTGTCGGACCGAGATGTGAGGGCCCCTAAGATGAGGGTATATCAACTTTTAGTACAAAATGCTTATTATAATTATAATATATTAGTAATAATTTATAAATTATTATTTTATAAATTTTAATTATTAATAATTTTTTTATTTCAGCTGATATTAGTTTAATACAATGTCCAATAAAAATTCAGCGGTAAAAAAAATTGGTTTTACTGACATATTTGTTTGAGGGTACACGATAGACGAAGACGATGATAAAAAGGGGTGTCGCCTGATCGACGAAGCTTGGCCTTTCTCTCAAATGGAGGAACAGACCAAGAAAAAACCTACCCAAGAGGCAAAAACAGGGTTTGCTTCCCTTAGCGAAGACATAGTTGAGAAGATACTGAGAAGATTACCGGCTCTATCGCTTGCATCAGCGGCTTGCGTCAGCAAATTATGGTACCACAATTGCAATCGAATTCTCTCTCGACCAAAGCTCGCCTCTGCCATCTCTCTAAACCCTTCGCTTCAAGTATGCATAATTTTTCCCTATCCAAACCCTGCCTCACGGTTCATTTTGTTAAAAAAAGTTTAGTTTTTTTTTTTCCTTTCTCTATTTTTGTATTTGGGACTGGTTCGGATTATATGATTGATCATTCCAGTTTAATTAGAAATGTGTGTGTGTCCCACTGCATTTCTATGTTTTAAAATTCATCATCTGAATAATCTTAATCAACAGATTGCTGTTCAAGAGGTTCTTGATAAAGTTCTCTCAGAGCCCATTCGACCACATTTTGCCATTGCAAATGGTTTTGGCAATACCGTCTTTATGCAGAAAGCTTTTGATTTGGTATGCATTATCATGCCTCAGAGCTCTTCTGTCTTTGGATGCATGATTTGCAGTCCTCTTACATAGTTGGTTGATCTTTATTTTTCAGTTAGCAGGAAAACTGGGTTCCAGGACTCCTCTTGTCGTTACCTGGGCCAATGGAGTCATGGGAAGGGATGCTGTTACCAATGAGTTCAGAGAGGTTTACTTTAGTATTTCTCCGTGTAATATACTTATATGTATGTCTGGTAGGAAAGTTGATGAAACAGAACACTGATTACCCCCAATAACTAATTATGTAGGTTATGGGAGGATATTGTTGTAGTGATTGCGATGATGGACGTATAGATGCCAATTTTGGTATCATTTTGACTGTGGGGTTTGTACCTGGATTGAAAGTTGAGGCCATCCCTCTGTTGAGACGAACAATGGTAATGAACTTCTGCTATTAAAACTCAATTTATAGCAACTTCTATGCTTAAAAGTCAATTTGATACTTTACATAGTGCTTCTTGTTATTGGGAATTTTATGAGAGATTATTTATGATAATTTGATATTAAATGCTCCTTCTTGGATCGCATAACAGAAAGGGTTTCTCTAGACAATTGATGATGAATGGCCATTATCCGTATCAATCTGTGAATACAAGTGCTTAGGTTCCTTATTGTATGTGTAGCTTGATGCTTGTTATGCACTCAGAATAAGGAAAACTGACATTGACCTTTTTCACTGGCTGCAGGCACCTCGAGTCTCAATGGCTGATGACCTTGTGGTCGATATTAGGAACTATACAGTTTTGGCTTCAGGTTGCACATCACCAGTTGGAATCATAATGTTTGGAGTAAGTGATGTTTTTCCACATGCTATCACATCATTGTGTATCTTTGATTACAGTCTTTGCTCAATTGTGGGTAATTGCTGCAGAGTGGCGATGTTGACCTGAAACCTATAATTGAAAAACTGGGTGAGATTTTCTCACTGTGGCTTTCTTCTTTCTCATCTTTGATTTTTTACTCATAGAAAAAAAATATTAATTTAATGCTTAATCTGTAGGAATGTGAAACAATTAAAAGATGTAATTTTTGCATATGATGTCCCAAACAATTGAAGAAATCATCAGCGCAAATGTATTTTTAAATTGCTTTGAGGATTCACACCTTTTCAAATTCCAAACATCATAACATAACTCCTTAAAAAAGTTTTTTTTTTCGTTTTTGTTTTAATTGTAAATTGGAGTTTGCAGAGGCTGAGGTTTAATTTATGATATTTATCGATAAAAGTAGATTGCCTTTTTTTTTTTTTTTTTGTGGTCGACTACTAGGCAGGTGAATATGGATCGACAGCTTGGAATAGCTCTTAGAATCAATAGACATTACATTTTAATATTTTATTTTATAGAGTGTTGCTTTGAATTTGCTTTTTGGTTATGTGAGTGAATCTGAAATGAATCTAGCAATGAGGACTCAAGTCTGAAAATATATCTGCATAATTAATAAATTTCCAAGTCACTTATTTCTTTGCATAGATATTGAAACTTTTGCTAGATTATCTTTCTTTTGTAACTAGCTTGTATGTTAACTTCAAGTTCACAATACATTGTGCATTGTAGAATATGTCATGCAGCAAGTTTGTGCACTTACTTCAAGTTCATAATGTGTTATACATTGCAGATTATGCCATGTCAAAGGAAACTGTTATTGCTGGTGATGAGAAAACTGAATTTTTGTACAGAAGTGGCATGGAATCAAAAAATGTCTGTGGGAGCACGAAATATTTTTCTGATGCTGTTGCTCTTGTGTTTGCAAGAGATAGAGAAAAAGCTCATGGTATCTGCAGTTTGATTCTCTTTCTGAAACAGGGGCAGAATATGTAGCCAATCCAAAGTTTGGAAATTCGTATTTAAATAAACCTTTTTAAAAAATAAAAATAGAAAGAGGAAATTTTGGTACCTCAAAATTTGGAAACTTTTATCTAAACTCAACTTAGTTTAACTTAACTAAGCATTAATACCAGATTATTGGGATCATCGTATAGAACCCCATTACTTTTAAGTCGCTAATTTTATCTTGTTTAACCCCTACAATTTAATGCTGTGCCTCCACCCCAGTTTGTAATTGAAACTGATGATGCAACAATTACATACTCATTTTTTCTAGGCGATACTCTTTTTTTCGTTCTAATTTGTATTGTGAACAGGAATTGGGGAAATTCAATTCCATGCTGCAATATCAGATGGTGTTTCTGCAATAGGGCCAAGGTATAAAGCAGCTTCTGTTAGAGTGAATGTTCGTGATTATACTACTTGGCTCAATGCCAGGCGAGAAGGGGTACATGAGATTTTTGATGGTCATAGGATTCTAAATGACATTAATGACGAGGTATGCTAGTATTTTTTGATAAGTATGCTTTTGGTTTTTGAAAAGCATGTCTTGAATGCATTTCCTTGTTGGAATGGAGTATTTCATAAGTACTTGGAAGTAGCTTGTTCCTAACAAAGATGGACTGTCCCTATAAATGATTATGACACCATAACCTCAATCAGTGAGAATTTTCTCGATTTAAAAAACTTTTTGGGCTGCATTACTCCAAGTTATCAGGTAGTGTTTTTCCCAAGAAAACTTTGAATTCTCTTTTCCTGGGACATCAATGGGAGTGTTATACCTGCTAACCCTTTATTGTACTAATATTTATGACACAAACTTATGGGCAGTTGGAAAATCGCATTGGAGGTGCTGACCTGTACATTGGGGTGACGAAACGCAGAAAATGTTCAATTGAGGGAGAAAAGCCAAGGTGGATGTCATCCTTGGCTTTCCATGGAGTCATGGGGTGAGATTCTGAACTATTCTCTCATCTCTGGGGCTTATTTTTGTTCTAAATATTTGCTATGCATTTGGAATGTGATACATATTCCAAAGAAATTTTCTGTATCCATAATACTCGATTGTTCTGTTAAACTATGTACTTCTAGTGCTGTACATGCGGTAGTAAAACCAACAATATTAGGATATCATTGTGAAAAACTATTTAGAAATTCTGTGGGTACTGTTTAAACTACTCACTGATTCATTCCAAGTAAATCATTCCAAATAATTCTGAAAATCACGTTTTATAGTTATAGATGTGCAAAAAGTTTCTTTTGCTATTCATTCTGTTTAAGAATAACATTTGGAGGTTTTGTTCTTCCAACAGGGGAGATGAAGAATATCTTTTTGTTCATGGTTCTGGCATCAGAACAGCAGACCCTTTCCAATTTTATGTTTCAGATCCAAACATCGCATTATCTTCATGCAGTGATGTATCTGTGCAACTGAGAAACATGAAGCTAGATTGGAATTCTAAAAAAGGCCTTCATCCAACAGATGTTGCTAAGGAATGTGAGAAGGAATGCATTGGAGGTTTTATTTTTGCTTGTTGTGGCCGTGGTGAGTCATTTTTTGGGCGCCCCAATGTGGATAGTTCTCCAATATTGGAGAATTTTCCTGGGGTCCCATTAGCAGGAATATATTGCGGTGGAGAAATAGGCCGTGGCATTTCAATCTTGAATGCGCATGAAAGGCAAGAAAACCTTCCCAGTTACTTGCATGTATTCAGCACAGTATATGTGGTGCTGTCATATACCCCTGCACCTATGGAGCAATAGTTCAAGTCCGTTATAGTGTCCCCAAACGAATGGAAGAGAACCCGAGATATGACTCAATTACAAGTAGCTGATGATGTTTCTCTCTCATCTCCATTTCTTAAAGCAGCAGTGAGCTTTGTCTTATTGTCTTGTAAGTAAATTCTCGTAGATGTGAACTCCACAGAGAATGCATGGAATAAAACCATCGAAAGCTGCTCAGACTTGGATTCTAAGATGAGCTTTTAGCCCTATTATTTATTATATTTTCTGGGGTTTAGATCCTGTATTGTGGTATGTGTAGTTTTTGGGATGCTTGGTAGGGATCATCTAGTATTTAACGAGGTTCAACATATATAGAACTATGTAGTAGTATGGTTTGATACAATTTTTAATAGTCTTTTCCAAAAAACCATGCTTGCCATTTGCCAACTATGCAGTCGGCCCAACTTTCTAATGGCCAACCCAACTTTAACAGTCTATTGTTACTTTTATTACCCATATGCTTTAAACTTTTGAAAATAAATTTAAGAGTTTTATATAAATAATTAATATATTTACTTAGTAATTTTTTTTCTAAACAGGCAGCTGATAGTTATGAGTATTTTTTATTCGCTTTACTTTTAGAGTGTTTTCAGCTGATAGTCTTTAAATTATATAAATAATTATTTTTAATTATCTCTTAATATTTAATTAGTTTTTAGAATTTTATTATTTATTTCTTATCATTTTCATATAATTTTAAAATAATAATTAATTAATATAATTTTAGTTTTATTAGTTATTATGATTGCGATTGTTGAATTGCAAATAAATGCATTTCAGGGTCCAAATGACAACAGTACACACTATATTATCAAACACCGATAAATCAACGAGTCCAAAAAAGAAATCCATTGCAAAGAAATCCTAGAAGATAAAATTTAAAAAAACTGCACAATATCCTTACATCGCCGCCGGAAGTGGATTGACAATTGGGAAAATGAGGAAGCTTTCAAGTTCTCACCAAAAAAGCCTGCAAGCAACCTTCAATTCATCATTTGGAGCACTTCCCCAACCAGCCTCAGGATCCCATGCATCCATCAAACCCCGGCCACAGAGGGGATAGTATAGGTTGAAACTCAAGGCCTCTCAATCACTATGGCCAAGTGGATAGACAGCCATTAAAGTGTACTAATCTATGACCCAGAGAAACCCACCTTCAAAGATGCAGAGAACGATCCATTCTTTAACGACTGATTCAACCCCAACAAAGAAAAAGCTGAGACACGTGTTCAAGGATTCCCTCTCTATTTATCTTCAAACCATCAAAAAGACAACGATCCAAAGTAAGGAAGGGCTACAACCACCATCTAGGCCTGAGGGGCAGGGAATGCCAAACGGGGGAAGACCTCGGCTGATTCGATAGCGAGGCTAGTTTTTACTTTGTTCATGTATTTTATGTGATGCAAAAATTTTCATATGTGTTATGCTCATACATTAATCAATGATGTAACTTGAAAGGTCAATATTACTCTCTTTCTTTTCTAAATCATATATCTTCTTTAGGAGCTTTCAGGTTTCCTCTTCTTCTTCATTGTCTAGGGTTTTCTTCCAAACGATAATTAATTACTGCTGCCATGCAATTCCAAGACTCCATTAATTAAATACTCAACTGCCACTGTCTATTCATTGATATAATATCAGTAACGGATTTATTTATTTATTTATTGCTAAAAAAATAAAAAAAGTTTAACAATTATCCATGTGCTTATATTAAGTTAGTTTCGCTTTGTGTCTTAGATCATATTTGCATACATATAAATGTTGATAATTATTGATTGGATTGTATTTGGCTTCGCTTTCTTTCTGCTGCCGAGAAGGTAAAAATCAGAAGAAAATGCATATGTGTCAAACAAGAAAATGAGACGTACATACCTACATGAACGTTCCTGCAAAGTGGATGCACTTGCAACTTGGGAAGTCTCGTTAACTGCCCAGGATGTCAGGAATAATGCTTTCTTTTCTTCTTTTTTTTTCTAACTCATTCTTTCTCATGCAAATATCCTCATGCATGCAATGCAATGTAAGGTTACGAACAGTTTCACTCTTATAGTTATTTGCAGATGTGAGCAAAATTCAACAGAAACAGGCAAAGCAAAGCGTATTCAAACAAGAGTCCCTTAATTTCCTCTTCCAATTTCACTGGGGAAAAAAAAATTGTGCACCCACATCTATGTATTATTATATAAAATCAAACAAGTTCATGTTAAGTCTTAGTGAAAACTCCCTCCATTCGACAAACAAATCAATTCACTACATATCCTCATTACCTCTACAGAATGAAACTCATGCATCAAGAAATTAATCTGCATAAAGACTTCCTTGCCCATTTGAAATCTATCACTTTAAATATTAGAATGAGTATCTCAACTTCAGTAAACAATTACGAATGAGATCATATTATTATCAAGAACACATCACTTTTACCTACATTTAGGCGTGAGGGTTTCAAGAATACTTTTATATA
>CAOGCB010756914.1:0-10381 GCA_948266635.1 Cnidoscolus chayamansa
TTTAACGAGCGAGGAATGAAATGAAATGAACCAAAAACATATAACATTTGAATTCCAAGTAGAAACATCTAAACTAAATTTCATGTAGCCATTTTATTCGGTAAACAAATAGAATCATATAAATCAACTCTACTCACACAAAATAAAGAGAAAAAAGGAATGGGATTATGAAGCTACCCCATCATCAATTTGTTACAAGAAAACAGAGAGGACCATTTAAGAAAACTGTATATTTCATTCAAAATCAGAGGTGTGTTGTTATAACCAATTCTGGTCTTCCTAAAAAACAACCTCCACATGAAAGAGACAACGCTGATGTTTTTCACCCAAACACATAGCTTTACGTATTCCCCCATAACACAACGTTGTTTCCCAAATACTCAAAATGAACCATTTCATTAATCCATATGCTCTATTTCATTAATAGATACTCAACGTATTGAGATTTGATATCAATACTCTCCCTTTAAGACACTCTTTTTCCACAAGTAGTGAATGAAAGGAGCCTGAAGACAAGATCTTCAGCAAACTCCCAAGTAGTTGAGGAGGAATTCTGCCAATGAACTAACCATTAAGTAGCAGCTTGGTTATGTCATTTGTTAACTCCACATTTAAGAACAACCTGAGGATAGAGGTCAATAGAATAAGGCATAATAGGAAGGGTAGAAGAGACATTAGAGAATTTGTGAGAGGCATTTTTGAGAGGGGAAACATGAAACACTAGGAATTTTGACTTTAGGTAGAAAGTCAAGCTTACAAGCAACATAACCATTTTTGTTTAGAACTTTGAATGGTCCATAATACTAATAATGAAGTTTAGAATTTGATCTAGGCAGGGATGTTTAGATGTGAGGCTATAATTTGAGCATAACCATATCACTAATAACAAAGTATCTCTCAATTTTGTAGTTAATTATCAATCAATCTCTTCATTTTATCAGTAGTTTTAAAGAGGTGCTGTTGGAGTAAATGAATAGCGCACTCTCTATCAGTCATGTAGATACCAATGGTAGCCACATTAGAGTCCTAAGGAAATTAAGGTGTAATGACTCGACCATACCGAACTAATATCGGCGTTAGAATTCCGACCATTTGAAAATAATTGAAATCCTAACAAATTTACGTGTCATCCTACATCATTTCTGCATCATAATTTTTTACATTTCTTATCATTTCTTACATTTTCATTTCATCATAGTATCATTTATTACGTTCATCTTATTTTCCATACATGCATGCATATACAACATACTAACTCATCATATTCGTATAAATTCATAACTATATTAGTCTAAGTATCATATGAAAGCAATCACACTCCATCACCATAATAACATAAATACAATAAACATACAATACTAAGTCTGATATACTACTTATGTTCATCTATTACATATTTTGTTGCATGACATACTAACTAAGGCAGCAAAATCTATTACACAATTCTGTCTGGGTCCATTCTTTCATGCCACTTATGCCATACTTATGAAAAATGGATAAAAGGGAGAGGGGATGGGAAAAGGACATAAAAGGTTATGAGCTATTTTAAAATAGTTTCATGAGTAGACACAGAAAAACAAGATACATGAAATTATTCATTTTTCATGTTAGTGTAATTCATCATATACAAATGTTTCACATAACTTTGCAAGTAAGCTGAATTTGTCCCCATAAAATTCGATGCCCGATTGTTGAGGCAACTCCTCAGGACTTCATTAACGTTAAATCCGGGTAGCCAAAGCATACCCTCCTTTATTTACCATTAAGTATAGTGTCAACCAGTTTGGTCTTACCATATAATGTTGCTAAATAACTCCTTTCAACTAACTTGGTTGCTCATATCTTACATTTCAATTCGTCAAATCATCATATAGTGGAGTTTATGGCTCATCCAAATCTCACCAAGTCATACATATCACACAATATATATGCAATGCAATATTTATCATGAAACTAATGTAGCATCCTAGCATTATGATGCATGCTCATGCTATAAAACCATTTTGTGTCATACATTAAAAGCATTTAGTTTATACTCACCTAGAAGCTTGCATCTTAACAATAATCCAATCCATTGTTGCCTTTGATTCCCTCAGTATAGCCCTACATTGACAAACTTTGGATTAAAGATAGTACATATACACCCATTCTATACTCTAAGACATATTTCCATACTTTTTCATGCATTATTTCTTTACTTATGAGTTGCTGTTTGATTACCCTAGGTACAACAGTTGGAAACCAAAGGATATCCATCACTCTCCTACATTTTTCGAGCCATTTTCCTACTTAGTCAAGTCATGCCCTAACTACATCCGTTAGTACTGAACTATAACTATGTACCGAGTGATACTCTTTAAGTACCCGAGGTACCATCTTACTATGTCTCATCGAGTGATATACCAGGTATATCTCTCAGCTACTGAGTCATTTTGTTGACCAAGTCAACCACATGCCTCAACTACTATCCATTTATTCTTTGTCGAGTTATAAAATGCTTCGGTTTTTACCCTTTGGTCATTTATATGACTCGGTCCTAAAGCCTAATTTCACAGTGACTGGATTGCTGTGCTGGTGACTAAAAATAGGATTTTGCCTAGAGGGTCAAAACTTGCTCCTTGGTGTTTTCAATTCATCCATATATGTTTTTATGCTTATTTTTACTTGGAAACACCTCATTTAACCTTATTCAACATTATATATCCTTAATAATATTATTTAGATACCTACATTGCATCAAACAATAACATTTCATGCATTTTTCAATTCATCATCAACATTCTCAATATTTTTCTGCAACTTCCTAACTTTTCACTATAACTTCATTAAACTTGACATTCAATGCTATATTTTTTGTCTACTATTGTCACCTCTCACATTTAACTCATTTTGAACAATCAAGAGCATCCATTAACATATTTGAACCATCAATCAAGCTCTAACCTGAAACCATCCAACATTCATAAACATTTTCTAATCCTTCATACATGTCTTAGTTTTCACCCTTTTACCCCAATACAAGTTAAAAGGAGTTCAACTAACCCGATTTGAAGGAAATCAGTGAAGGAGAGCTTGATTCTTCAAGTGTCTCCTATCGGTGTTCTTGCTTCAATTCGGTGGAAGCTTGCTCAACTCCTAATCTTTTTGTTTCTCTTGCTTTTATTAGTGATTCCTAACTCTTTTAACACTTTTCAACTCAATTTGGTGAGCTTTTACACTTCCAAGAGTTTTGGAGAGATTTTGGGCATTTTTTAATTTGCTGGAGATGGTTTCTGTGAAGAAGCCATCTCCCCTTTAAAGGGAGGTGGTTCGATCTTTGGCATGGACACCGAACCGATGGTTCGGTTCCAAGTTTGCATGTCTCACCATTTTGCCCTTTTATACTTTTCATTTTTTATTTCTATCATTTAACATCTTTTAACATTTTATATTTTAATTCTTATTACATTTCCTTTGACTTGTTTACCCTTATTTGCTTTTTGTTGACACCATAAGGAGAAAACCTATTTTGATGATAACAAAACTTAGTGGTACATGCTAATGACTTTGCATGAATTTCATATCAAATAGAGAAAGCAAGTTAAAATAAAAAAGAAGCAGAAAAAGAGCATACAATAAAGAATAAGGAAATGTCATGAAGACAAGATGAAGATATAAGAGTCTAGGCAAAAACCTACAAGAGAAGTGAGATCCTGATTTGCCAATGATTTCTTATTCACAAAAAGAATTTCACAAATGTGTTCAAAATATGTTTTAAAGTAAAAAAAAATTGAGTTTGAAAGCTGCTAAAATTAGATACCTAATTTTAGCTCAAGAGTTAAAATTAGTTAACTAATTTTAGAATTTGTTTGTTTCAAGTAGTTACAAGAAAAACAAAATTAGTTGACTACTTTTAAAATTAGCATGCTATATTTTCAAAATTAGTTAACTACTTTCAGATTTAAAATATTTTTAGAAAGCTAATTTTGAGGAAGACTGGACTGAGCACTAACAGCAGCCTGATTATGCAGACTGCTGCACAATCTACTACAGTGTAACGACTAGTTTTCTAGTCGTGGGCTGTCCTTTTGTCCTAGAAATTTTTGTGCTTAAACTTGGGTATATAAGCATGCATTTACTTCAATTTTTATGTAATGAATGTAAGATATTACTGAGCAATTCTTGAGCAAAAGTTTCAACAATTTTTAAGCATTTATTGGCAAATCTTCTCTCTCTCTTTTAGCATTCAACTGTAAACTATTGAAAGAGAGTGGTTCTGTACAAACATTAAATTCATCTTGAGAATTAGTCTAAGTGAGAGTACATCACTTGGAAGAGATTATGAAGCGCCTAGTGAAGCTTAAAGAAATTTAAGGGGACATCAAACTTGTGAAGGTTTTTCTAAGCACCTGGGAAGCTTGGAGTATTGTAATTGGTTCATCTCTTACCTGATTAAAAGAGATAGATAGTGGAGTGAAGATTTTAAGAGAAAGCTTGAGAAGAGTGGACGTAGGCTGTTTTGCCGAACTACTATAAAATCTAGTGTTTGAATCTTCTCTTCCCTAATCTCTTAAGTTTGATTATATATGAATGTGTTTTGAGATTATTGAATCATAAAAATTGATGTTTATTTGATCTCATTGAAAATTTATTAAAGTCAATATCAAAATTAGCAAGCCTGAGCACCTAGTTAATTTTAGCGTGAACAATAGCATGAACAATAACTTTTTACATGCTAAAATTAGCTAGCTAATTTTATATTATGCAATATTAAGATAATCAACCACTTACATACTAATATGATTAGATAGTGTCCTCGAAGTATTAGGCCATAATTTTTCACTAGAGTTTAGAGAAAAACTTAAAAATTAATTAAATAAAAGAGGTGACCAATTCACCCCCTCTTGGTCATTTATATTTGGGGCAACAAATTGGTACAAGAATTAGACTTTATTACTCAAGGTCTAATAGCCTTAAAGAGATCCTAAAATGGCTAGTACTTCAAACAATGCAGGAGTTCCTACATCCTTAGCAGAAGGTCACTCAATTACTAGACCTCCCTTGTTTAATGGATCAAATTATTCATTTTGGAAAACAAGAATGAGAAATTTCATTCAATCTGTAGATATTGATGCATGGAGAATTATACAAAATGGTCCTTTCATTCCTATGAGGATTGAAGAAGGGAAAGCTCCTGTTACTAAGACAGAAGCAAAATACATAGATAATGATTGAAGGAGAATTTCAACTAATGCAAAAGCTATAAACATTTTACATTGTGCTCTAGATTTAAATGAATATAACTGTGTCTCTGGTTATGACTCAGCAAAAGAAATCTAGGACAAACTTGAAGTTACTCATGAGTGAACAAACCAAGTCAAGGAATCCAAAGCCAATATGCTGCTTAAAGATTATGAATTATTTGAGATGAAGTCAAGAGAATCAATTGCTTATATGAGTGCCAGATTCACTAACTTAGTTAATCTCCTAAAAGCACTAGAAAAAAGATTTAATGAAGAAGAGCTCGTAAAGAAGATCCTAAGATCCTTGCCAAAGTCCTGGGAAGTCAAAACCACTGTCATCTTTGACACTAAGGACTTCTCTAGGTTTACTTATGATGAGCTTATTGGATCACTCATTGCTCATGAAATGATTTTTCGGAAGGACATACTGAAAAGGAGAAAGCTAAGAAAGGATTAGCCTTAAAATCAAATGATGCAGTAGTGGACAAAAGCACAACAGTTGCCTTAAAAACTACATAGTCTGACTCATCAAGCTACTCAAGTAAAGATGAAGAAATGGTCATGCTGGCAAGAAAATTTAGAAGAGCTTTTAGGAAAGGAGGCAAGAAATACAAGAAGTTTGCCAAGAAATATAATCCTAAAGAAGATGGAACTTCTTCTATTCAAAAAGAGCCAAAAGAATCAGTATGCTATGAATATAATAGGCCAAGACACATCAAGCCTAACTGTCACAAACTGAAGAAAAGAAGAAGCAAAGAAGGAAAAGGAAAAAAGAGCAATAGTTGTTGTGTGGACTGCCTCAGATACTAGCTCTTCAGAAGATGAAAAAAGAAGTTCAGAATTTTGTGGAATGGCTTTTGAAGAACTCTTAGAACCTCAATCAGAATAGACCATGAGGTAATTGAATCTGACCCTCCAAATGTATAAGAACTAGAACTTGCATTTGCTAAAGTATATGATGAGTATAAAACTTACAAGAAAAAGTGCAGCATTTTAAAATCAGAGAATGACAGACTAAAACTTGAACTTAGCTCAATAACAGACATTCAAAAAGAAAATAAGTCACTTAGATCACAACTAGGTTTGCTAAATGAAGTTTAAAGTAGTATGGATGAGTCAAACAAGAACTGTAAATTGATGGTTGAAAAGAATAAAATTCTTGAAAAACAAGTAGAGAGCTTAACTACTGATCTATTAAAATTTACAAAAGGAAATCACAATCTGGATATGCTTCTAGGTTCACAGAGAAGCTCAAGAAAAAAATCTAGAGTTGGTTTTAAATATCAATCAAACATAAATAAATATAAAAACTACTTTGTTAAAGTACCTCATCTTATTTTGCCTACTGTTACATGTTTTTACTACAATAAAATTGGTCATTTGATTCACTCATGTTCTATTAGAAAAGGATCCTGGAAGGCAAAAATGATTTGGGTACCTAAAGGATCCTTACCTAATAGCTCTAACTTTCAAGGACCCAAAAAGACTTGGGTACCTAAAATCTGATAAATTGTTTAGCAAGTATGCTTAAGGAATAAGGAGGATTCCAAAAAATGGTTTATTGACAGTGGATATTCAAGGCATATGACAGGAGAAAAAGACTACTTCTCCAAACTCACCATGAAAAATGAAAGATATGTCAGATCTGGTGACAAGGGTAAAGCACAAATAACTGGAAATGGAGTAATTGGTCACCAATCGTGCATTGAAAATGTTGCCTTGGTTGATGAACTAAAATTCAATCTTCTCAGTGTAAATTAACTTTGTGACAAAGGTTTTAAGGTAACCTTCTTCACCACTCACTGTGAAATTGTGAATTTAAATGATCAAACACTGTTTGTAGCTCTTAGATATGAAAATGTATACATGCTAGATCTAGATTGCTTTTAATATAGTGAACAATGTTTAGTTACTATACATGAAAATAGCTGGCTATGGCACATGAAACTTGGAAATGCTAGTATGCACTTAATCTCCAAAATATCAAGGAAAACTCTAGTTAGGGGATTGCCTAAGCTAAATTTTGAAAAAGATCATCCTTGCAAAGTCTGCTCTCTAGGAAAACAAACAAGAACCAGTTTTAAGCCTAAAAATTTTGTCACATCTTCAAGAATACTAGAGCTATTACATTTAGACCTTTTTGGACCTATCACCCCAATGAGTCTAGGAGGCAAGACTGATGCCTTTGTGATTGTGGATGACTACTCAAGATATACTTGGGTATTCTTCCTCTCTCATAAGGATGAAACATTTAAGGTATTTGAAAAATTATGTAAGAGAGTACAAAATGAGAAAGAACTAAATATCACTTCACTAAGAAGTAATCATAGAAAGGAGTTTGAAAATAGTCTACTTGATGAATTCTACTCTAAACAAGGGATATTTCATTCATTTTCTGCTCCTAGGACCCCTCAATAAAATGGAGTTGTTGAGAGGAAAATAGAACCTTGCAAGAAATGGGTAGAACCATGCTAAATGAGAATAATCTTCCTAAGTACTTTTGGGCAGAAGCTATAAATACAACCTACTATATTATGAACAGAGTCACTATTAGGGCAATACTAAAGAAAACTCCTTATGAACTATGGAAAGGGAAGAAACCGAATATATCTCACTTTCAAATCTTGGCTGTAAGTGCTACATTCTAAACAGTAAAGACAATCTAAAGAAATTTGATGCTAAACTAACAAAGGGAATCTTTCCTAGCTACTCAAGCAATAGTAAGGCTTATAGGGTATTCAATAGAAAAACTTTAACTATAGAAGAATCTGTAAATGTTGTCTTTGATGAGACAAATACTAACTTAGAAAGAGAAGATTTAACTGATGAAGAAATAGAAGAGATTTTTAGCAAGCTAAATTTAAACAAGGATAAAGAAAATGAACCCAATTCTAAAGATGTAGCAGCAATAGAAAACTTAAATATAGACAGTCAAACACCTTTAAGCTTACAAAATCAAGAGCCTAACCTGACAGAACTGTAATTGAATGAACCACATCATGATGATCTTCCTATAGAATGGAGATTTCATAAAGATCATCCTAAATAAGATATCTTAAGAGAACATTCACAAAAAGTGATGACTAGAAGTCAACTTCAAAAGTTTCATGGAAATGTTGCATTTGTCTCTCTATTGGAACCAAAGACTTTTGAAGAAGCTCAATATGATGAATCATGGATTCTTGCCATGCAAGAGGAACTAAATCAATTTGAAAGAAACAAGGTCTGGAAATTAGTTCCCAAACCCAGAAATTGTTCTGTCATAGGTACAAAATGGGTATTCAGAAATAAAATGGATAAACTTGGTAATGTAACTAGAAAGAAAGCAAGACTAGTGGCACAATGTTACAACCAAGAAGAAGGAATTTATTTTGATGAAACATTTGCACCATTAGCTAGAATTGAAGCAATTAGAATGCTATGTGCATATGCATGTAATAAAAAATTTCTATTATATCAAATGGATGTCAAAAGTGCATTCTTAAATGGAAACATAGAAAAGGAAGTCTATGTGGCTCAACCACCTAGTTTTGAAGATGCTATTCATCCAAATTATGTGTTCAAACTTGAAAAAGCACTCTATGGACTAAAATAAGCTCCTAAAGCTTGGTATGAAAGATTGAGCAAATTTTTACTGAAAAATGAATTTAGAAGAGGAAAAGTAGACAGTACTCTATTTATAAAGAATCATAAACATGATATTTTAATTGTGCAAATTTATGTTGATGATATAATTTTTGGTGCTACTAATGAGTCTTTATGCAAGAAATTCTCAAAGTTAATGCAGAATAAGTTTGAAATGAGCTTGATGGGAAAGCTTACTTTCTTCCTTGGACTGCAAATTAAGCAAATGAAAGAAGGAATTTTTATAAACCAATCAAAGTATATCAAAGATATGCTAAAGAAGTTTAAAATGGAAGAAATAAAAAGCATTGGCACTCTTATGAACATAAACATCAAGCTGAATAAGGATGAAAAAGGTAAAGAGGTAGATCAAAGAATGTACAGAGGTATGATTGGATCTCTTCTTTATTTAACTACATCCAGACCATACATTCATTTTAGTGTATGCTTATGTGCTAGATTTCAATCAAATCCAAAAGAATCACATCTCACAGTAGTTAAGAGAATATTTAGATATCTTATTAGGTTTATCTCAATAGGTCTACGGTATCCCAAGGGAGAAAACATAAAACTTATAGAATATAGTGATTGTGAATACTCGAATTTTGAGATTCAGAAAGCCCATTTTCACGGACTATAAAACAGCCCAGCTCGCTCGACACACGACATAAAGTCAATCTTGAAATATACCAGCCGCCGGCGGTTCGGACCATTCTCGCCAGAACGTCATGAGGGACCGAAAGGTATCTTCGGAATAATTTTTGGAGGTACGGAACTCATAAAAAACCCTTGGAATGAAAATCGAGCAAAAAAGTCAAACAGCCCGACAGGACCGGAGGTCTTTCGGAAAAGGTTCCGGAAATATACCAAAGTGGTACTAGAAATAACCGGAAAATCATAATGGACCCAAAGGTGTCCTCGGAATCATTTTTGGAAGTCCAGAACTCCTGAAAAGGCTCCCGAAACAGAAGTTAGTACAGACTTACCCGAGAGCGGCAGGTTCCCGCCCCGCGCGGTAAGTCCCCGCTCTCGGCGGTAGCTTACCGCACGGAGCGGTAAGTCACCGCCCTAAGACGGTACACTGCACTAAGCGGTGACCGCTCCAGGGCGGCAAATTCCCGCCCCGCACGGTAAGTCTCCGCGCTCGGCGGTAACTTACCGCACAGAGCGGTAAGTCACCGCCCTAAGGCGGTGAACCACACCAAGCAGGCTCCCGCCCCGCGCGGTAAGCCCTCGCGCTTGGCGGTAACCTACCGCACGGAGTGGTAAGTTACCGCCCTACGGCGGGGGGCTACCGCACTACGGCGGTTATCGCCCATTTTGCACGTTTTCCTATAAAAAGTAGCCTCTAGCTCCGTTCTCCAGGCCCCCGCTTGAGTTGTCAGCGATCGGTCTCCCTCCTTGCTTTTTAGCAATTCTTTACTGCTTTCCCTAGTGCATAAACTGTTGCATTATTCTTTGATCTGTGATCACTTTTAATTGCTAAAATTAATTAATCCAAACTGAAGCTTCGCAGTGGAAGGCTCCTCAATCAG
>CAOGCB010757082.1:0-11006 GCA_948266635.1 Cnidoscolus chayamansa
CTCTCTGTTACTCCTATACCTCTCTCTTGCTCTGCTTTTGCAACTAATGCTGTTTCAGATTTTCTTCAATCTTTCTATTTAATTCCCCAATTATTTTCCTTTACAATGTACCCTTTTCTTTGTTTAGTAATACCCATCATTCAATTTCGCTTACTTCCTCACTTTCTTTAGCTTTTTCTCATCTCTCTCAGTCTCCCACCTTGATTTGTTTTCCTCCATGCACGGCTGCAGCCGCCTCGGCAACGGCCGCTCCGTCACTGCAACCACCACTCCTTCTCCTCCCTCCTCCCCTCGCCTTCGCCACAGTCGAGGCAAGTCTGGTGGGAATGGTGGAGGTGCTGCCCTTGTTGCTGCTGCTGGCGGCGGCGGCGGCGGTCGTTGCTCTAAACAGAATTGGTTGGAGAGGTTAATGTTTCTACTTGTCTCTTTGGTTTTTAAGAAAAGAGGCGTGCTTTTATTCGCGCCTTTGTTGTACATTTCTGGGATGATGTTGTATATGGGATCTTTGAGTTTTGACGTAGATTTGAATTTAAAGAATGGCGGTGTTGTTGTACGGAAGCGTCCTCCTCCGGGGTCCGTGTACCGGAGTCCACAGGTTTTTAAGAAGCTGTGGCCGCATATGGAGGCTGAGATCAATGGTAGCCACAATGCGGTACTGTTTCTACCTTGTTTTCCTTTCTAGCTGTATGGATTTTGTATGGATTCTATTAAAGTTCTGTTATTGTTTTCTAGAAGTCACTGCTTTTTGTTGAGTTGTGCTTTTTGGCTACATCTGTCGTTGGCAGTTTCTAAGATGTAGCTCTGTAAGTTGATAAAATGTACTCTAGGAGGAACTTGAGTGGTGAAGGGAACTTCGTAGTCTTATGGTTACCCTAACTTTACTTAGTTCTCTTGATGCATGTGATCTTAACTACCTTAAAGCTCTGGCGTTTAAGGCCCTGGGATAGGCCAGTGTCTCATTGCCCAACGTTTAAATGATATTTGCATCTTTTTGTTTTCCCAGAAATTAATAAGATCCCTTTGTTAGGAAGTTGGATTTCTTTCTGGATGCACATGCCATGCTAAGTTATTGGATGATAAATTTTATTTATTGTATACTAGGGGTAGGAACTTCCCATCTGCATATTGTCTTTAATTTCCCGTTTAAAATTAAGAGATTTTTCCTATTGGTTACATGAGGGATCTCCATCCCTGAGAATGCAAACATCTCTTTTATATAGTAGCAGAAATAACAAATTTTATGCCGTTTATTTGAAAAAAAAAATATATATATGTTTGTATTTGTGAGGAATGTAATGGTTTGAATATCTGGTCAATGTTCTCATGATCATTGGGTTATTTTATCCTGTGATCAGGGATCAAGTTTTGCTAGAGATAATGAGTGTAATAAGACCCTGGTTATGGCATTCAAAAGTCAAAACACTCAATGGTAGAATACTCTGCTAAGAATCTGCATTTGAATACTCTTTATCCTAAGGCTAGAAGCATTTTTTGGTTGGGATTTCATAAGTCTTTCTAGTAGGGAGCTGCGGAAAAAAATATTTTATAAGGAAAAGAGGGGAGGCAGATTAGAAAATTTTGAATCTTCAATCAACTAAATTTATGCTGATATTCTTCTCTGTTACATAGGCATCCAGAGAACTAAAATAAAATCCTTTAATTGAAGGAACGAAGTCCAACAGTATGCCCCATATAAGTAAAATTGGCTGAATGCATAATAACCATTAACCTTTATCAAGAAAGCTTAATGGCACCCTCAACTTTAAAAACGTCTCATTTCACTCATGAACTTTCATTTTAATAAATTTAAGAAGGTCAAATACATAAATTAACCCTTGACCTTTATCAAAAGTCTAATGGCACCCTCAACTAGTCCATTTTCCCCCATCATTCAATCTGCTGACTAGATTTGCAATGTTCACATAATTCCACTTTTTAAAATTAGAGGTATGATTGAACCATTTTTAAAGCTCAGGAAGCCATTGGACTTTTAAGGTAAATGCAGGAGTTAAAATATGCTTTTGGCCATTAAAATTTATTGTGATCTTTCATAACTAGTAGAGAAATTAAGTTGATGAATGACAGAATAGTTAATGTTGCCTTTCAAGCTATCAAATGATGTCAATTTCTTGATTTCTCATTTATCATGCCTTTGAAGTAGCATTATTTTCTTGTTTGCATTTGCATAATTCATAATTCAATATTCCATTTAAAACTCATTCAAACCAAATCATACAGCTGAGGAGGGCATGGGATCCAAAACTGCAGGAAGGTTGGAAGCCTTGTGGCAACAAGAATATGTCTGAAGCAGGTTTGGTTTTCTGTATAACATGGCCAGCCAAAGAATGATGTACTATAATAACTTATAGAAAAATAAACTAAAATGTCAATTAAGTTAAGAGTAATTTGAAAAATCCGAAGTTATATTTGTTATGTGGTAGAGTAGGATATGGCAATCAGAGTGTTCATTGTGCATGTTAGCTTTTGATCCATATGTCCAGTATAAATTGCACATATCATGTGGTCTTTTGTAACATCCTTTGCTATCCAAACCCTGAACAATTTGTCTGATCAAGTTAATATGTAAAATTTATTATGATTCATGCTTGTAGTTTGCATATGTTAGTGTTTCCTCTCATTTATATGAGGCATTTCATTCTGTTTGTTGAGACATTTTGGGTTTGCTAATGGCTCCTTTATTTATCTCATTTTGGTTGCTTATATGGTTCCTAGAATTGCCGAAGTCTAATGGTTTTCTTATAATTGAGGCTAATGGTGGCTTAAATCAACAACGTTTATCGGTATGTTTCGTCTTCTGAAATTGATTATTTTGCTTTTGAGTGTTAAAATGGTCCACCAATATCATGAACTTTGTTGCCATAACTATGCTCTGAAGTTCTATCATTGTATTTCTGGATACAGATATGTGATGCAGTTGCTGTGGCAGGATTACTAAATGCTACTCTTGTCATTCCAATTTTTCATTTAAACAGTGTCTGGCAAGATTCCAGGTGATTCTTGTTATTGTTGCTGGTATTATTATTATTATTATTAGGGATGATTATACTGCTAGCGTCTGAACTTTCCCAAATTTGACATTTGATTGTTTGAATTTCTTATCTTGTCTATCAAGAGTCTGAAAGGACATAATTTTTAACCCTCCTATCTGTTCTACCACTTATAATGCTATGCATCAGTAGTTAATTTTGGAATTTCAGAAGATCTTTAATGGGAGGAATTGTAACTGTAGAAACTTCTCTTTTCCTCATAATTATTTTCTCTACTTTTGTGTGGAAGGATCCAGGCAAAGCACCACTTCTATTTTTTTTCTTTTTTTTTTTTTTTTCCTTTTGTTTCCTTCCCTCACTAAGAGTTTCTGGTCCGTATCTGTTCATAATAAGGCTTACTTATACATAGACATACCATACGTGGTTGAGCTAAGGTAATATTTAACAATGGTGTTATGTATCAGACCTGCATGGACCTTTGAAGCAGAGAAATAGGTAGAAAAAGAGAGACATAGACTTGGTTGAGAAAATAAACAGAAAGAGGAGAAGATGGGACAAGATAAGAGGAGAAGAGATAATTTTTGTATTTGATTCTTGAATGAGGAATATAGGTGCTTTCTTCCGTCTTATACTCGATCTGTTGGTAATTGTCATAGGCATTCTAACCGATTACAACAGATTCCATAACAGCATTAAACTACTTCCTCCCCTATCTATTGATACTTATATTCCCCTCTCTAACTCATTAACTGCTCTGCTGCTTAGTCATAACAAATGGTTAAAGGAAAAATTATAGAAAATAACTCTCAATCAAACTAAGTCAAAGCAGCATGCTTCTCTTCCGTTTTATTTCCCTCCCATTTTCGTTCTTTTGACTTTCTATTCCAAGTTCTTTACTTGGTTTTGATCAATATGACATTTGAATGTCACCAACGTTTCTCCTGTTTAAACTCTTGTTTGAGGACTTCCTTGCTGTCATTCCTGCCACTAGGGGCTATTACAAGCTACAACTCAATATCATTGTATAGACCGAATTCACATCCATAATTTTCACGCACAATTTAAAAGTCTATTTTACAAAGCTTTATGTATGTTGGTGTCCAAGGAGGGTTATATGTAAACAGCATTTTCCCTTAACACATATCAGTGGTTGTTTCCATGATATGAACCGGTCAGTTGGTCCCAGTTGAGCAAACTTACCATTGCACTGAAGCCCTTGCTCTCATCCATATCTATATGTATTTTTGTGTGTTTGTTTGTGATTGTGATATATTCTGTAGATCTTTGAAACTAAGACAAAGTCATTGAAAAAGGGTAATCAAGTTTCATATTAGAACTTGATATATTCTCACTGCTGTATTGTGTCTCCAAGGAAAATGTTTCTTAACTTATTTTCTTATTGCATTAGGTTTTCCAACTTTTTTCTAGAGTTAGGCTGTTATATGAATAATTGATTCCTTTTGTTCTTCTACGTTAAATATATGCAAATATTCCATTCATGGTGCAAGACATTTGGAAGTGTTACCTTGTTTCTCTGTTTTCTTCCCTTTCGCAGCAAATTTGGAGACATATTTGATGAAGATTTTTTTATACATGCACTTAAGAATGATGTGGCTGTAGTTCCAGAACTCCCAAGAGATGTACTTGAGCAGTTTGACAATAATATAAGTAGTATTGTAAATTTGAGAGTAAAAGCTTGGTCCAGTCCAACCTACTATCTTGAGAAAGTGCTTCCAAAGCTAATGCAGATGCGGTATGTTTGCATATATATTTTCTATTCTCAGTTTGAAAGGTGGTTCCCTTTTCCAAAGGAAAAGAAAATTTTAGGATGTTTTATTTATTTTCTATTCTCAATTTGAGAGGCGGTTCCCTTTACCAAAGGAAAATAAAATTTTAGGATGTTTTATTTATATGACCTGCATTTAACTCATTGAATTGGTGGTGCTTGTTGATCATTCCTATGGACATCCATCTCACATCTCTATATACAGGACTCGATTAGTTGACTTTGGATGAGATTAGTTTGCATCAGTGTGTCACTTTCTCTGAAAGGCTTTGTTATTACTTGGATCTTTTCCTTCCCAGTTGCATATTTCTAAATTAGCAACAAAATTAGTGATGATCATGCTTAAGTCATGTAGACCAGAGTGCCATAATAACCAAAGAACTTGGTAATAATGATGAAAATAATTGGATCCCTGTGGGATGGTTGATATGCTAAGGTAGGAGTTCACATTACTCAAACGGAAGTTCATGTTACTGTATTACGTATAAATGTGTGTTTTTGTGTGTATTTGTAGAGACAATTTGAACTTACTGTTATTTTGGATCGTTCAGTTCTAGTGCAATCTGTAAAGTTTTTCTTTGTTTTAAGGAAAGGCTGTATTGGTTGAGTAACTTGCTAGTCTACACACACTCATGCATAATAAAATTTCCACAAGCTAAGAATCATAATACAAGCATAGTGAAAGTGAGGTAACAGGAGGTAAAAAGCAGCAGTCATCCACGTGTGTGCACTAAACACGTGTTTTTAGTTTGTGATGAACTTAGGTTGCTTTCACATATTTGTAATGAATCCATTTTCTTCCATTAGTATGTAAAGCTGTTTCATCAAAACTTTTTGTTTACTGGGAAATTTGTTTTGAGTACTTCCATAATTCTTTGTGCAGGGCAGTTCGCGTTGCCCCATTCTCCAATAGACTGGCTCATGCAGTTCCTTCAGATATCCAGAGGCTTAGATGCTTAGCCAATTTTGAAGCACTGAGATTTTCAGAACCTATAAGAACACTTGCAGAGAAAATGGTTGATCGAATGGTTAAGAATAGCTCACAGAGTAGGGGGAAATATGTTTCTGTGCATCTTCGGTTCGAAACGGTGTTGTATCTATTTCTTTAATTCGAATAACACTATTACTAGATTTGTTTTGTAGCCATATTCCATTTTATTTCTGAGTTCCTTTCTTATGGCAGGACATGGTTGCATTTTCATGCTGTGAGTATGATGGCGGGGAGGAAGAGAAACGCGAAATGGATATTGCTCGAGAAAGAGGCTGGAGAGGAAAATTCAGGAGAAGAGGTCGGGTAATAAGGCCAGGAGCAAATCGTGTGGATGGGAGATGTCCTTTAACTCCTCTGGAGGTAAGCCAATTACTGTTCTCCTTTTGGTGTGTTTTAACTAATATAATTCATAGTTATTAAAGGTGCACTTTAAGGGTATCCAGTCACCAATCCTAACGCCTTAAGCGCCTAGGCTTGCACCTTGTTCTAGATGCAAGGCTCTAGGAAGCTAATCTTTTTGTCCACATTTAACAATACTTCCAATGACCAAAAAACCTGTTTGACTTGAAATTTGTCAGTCAACGAGAATCCAGTATTAATGACGAAGAAGTTTTTAAACTTAGTATCACCAGTGATAACTAGTTGCTTTCAATCTCTCTCTCTCTCTCCTCATATGCTGTTTTCAATATTCTCTTATTACATTTCTCATCTTAACTACTTTTTGTATTCCTTTGTTTCTAATTTTTCTGAAATTATCCTTCTAAAATACCATTGACAATACTATAGAAGTTACTTATTACAGCATTATTTTGATAGTACTTTTATATTTTTTAAAAAAAAAAAAAACATTAACATGCTACTTAAACAATATATTTCTTGATTATATGGCATATATGTCTAAAAAAGAGACATGTCAATTTGGGACCTATATGTCTTGGTTATTGAAAATTGTTTTTTTTTTTTTAAATTAAATTTTACTTTTTGTGCCTCACTTCATTCAGGCATGCTCCTGTACCTTGCACCTAGGCTCCAAAACCCCTTTCACCTTAGTGCATCTTGAACCTTTAATACATGTGATAGAATTTCCATCCTACAACGTTCAATTCAGAATTTGTTGTTAGACCAATGCAAACCTCTTATTAAAGTTCTACGTGGAAAATCAATGTCAACTTGTGAGAGCATTTTGCTACTGTAATTCTAAAGATGAGTTGTACATGATTCTGTGTAAGTCAATATTATTGGATGAAGTTCCATTGATTCTGATTATCATATGCTTAGTGAATTTAGTAACTGAGTCTTGGAAATCTAAGATTTTATTATCAACGAAAGCTAAATGCTCCTTGCACATGCACGAGCACCAAAAGAAAATGAGAATCATGGTGCCTGACCAAATGAAGGCATGACTCCTGATATCATGAATGGTAGCCATTTGAATAGTTTTTTTGTGCTAGGCTTTTCACTTTTTCACTAGTGAAAGTTCTCTCTATTCTAATCCTCATATCTTCAAATTTGTATTGGTATTCTTCCACATACCCACTTGTCTCATTTTCATAAACTCTTTAATTATATCTTCCAACCCTTGATTCCCAAACCTCACACACAATTCCCTTTCAAAATCCTCTCAAGAACGAGGATCTCTACCCTTAATCCAGCTATGATACCAAACATCTGCTCTATCAATTAAAAACAAACTAGTTATCCCAACTCTCTCCTCACTAGGTACTTTATAAACTTCAAAATATTTAATACACTTTCTCACCCAATTTCTAGGTTCCTTCCCATCAAAGGTTATCATCATAATTTTCGAGAGATATTTTTGCATACCTTCAAAATCAGCTAGAGACCCAAACATCAATCCAGCAGAATTTCCCACCCCAGAACTAGATCCCTGCTTCTGATTCAAACTCTCCCTTGGTGTGGGTAAAATCTCTCTACTCCCGACATTATGTCATAGATAGGGACTCAGAACAGAAAATAGAGATGAGAATAGGGATAATAGAGAATTAGGGTTGAGAGAGAGAATAGATTGGGAGAAAAGAGAATGGAATTGAGCAGAGAAGAGGTTGTTTATTGATATTTTTCATTGATTTTCCAGGTACAACTATTCTTTCTTTTTATATAGGTTGTTGCACAGCTTTGTACAGCTGGCTCCATAGCTAGCTGCAACTGGCACAACTCACAACTGCATAACAATCTAAACAAATTCTAACCAAAACAGTTATTTCCCTCCAAATTCTCCTATATTATGTGACATATTGTTACTATTCCCATTTGCTGCACTCTCTTCATTGATCACGCCCTTACCCTTATCATTCATAATCTCAGTAAGAAAGATCGAAATTCTTCCATGTTAGTATGTATAACCAAGTTATAGTTGTTGGTTATAAGACTAGGTCCTAGAATTGAGTCCTAAGTTAGATATGTTTCCTAGTTTAGTTTATTTTTTCAAGGATTCCTCTTGTATAAATACACATACAAATCTAAATAAACATCACATTCTTAAAAATTTTCATGGTATCAGAGCCCGTGCCGACTTAAGGAGATCAAAGTTTTTCTCTCTCCGGCACTTTTTCGGGTCATAGTTCGGTTGCCTTTCGCAATCTTATTTTTTGTCACTGCCCCTACCAGCAGAAAACCCATTCTCCGTCTACCTTATTTGTGAAATTTCATGGTCGGAATTCTCTGCATGTGGTCCCACGCGCCACCAGAAGTTTATGACGCTCCGTCCACGCACCGGTGCGTGCAAGTTGGGTATGTGTAATATACGCACCAACTTGAGGGAGAGTGTTAGTGTGTGTGACCCACGCGCCACCAGAAGTTTATGACGCTCTGTCCACGGGCCGGTGCGTGCAAGTTGGGTATGTGTAATATACCCACCAACTTGAGGGGGAGTGTTAGTGTGTGTGACCAAATCATAGTTATTGACTATAAGACTAGGTCCTAGAATTGAGTCTTAAGATATGTTTTCTAGTTTAGTAGTTTATTTTTTTCAAGGATTCCTCTTATATAAATACACATACAGATCTAAATAAAACATCACATTCTTAAAAATCTTCATTCCATAATAGATTTCCTGGTCTCTACAACACTGATTGATTTCTTCCCTCAACAAATCCATGTTTCTCTTAGATTCCTCCAGCGTAATCCTTACTTGCTCCTCTAATCCATCAAATATGACAGAATCAGCACCCACCACCACAGACCTAGTCATATTGTGACGTTGTTAGAAGGATTTTTAACAGTAGTACCCACTTCATAACTCAGCTCTGATACCAATTATAGTGTATCAGTCAGCCAAACAGAATAGAGAAAGGATTATGAGAGAGAAATAAGAAGAAATAAGAGAAGAAAGAAGACAGAATAGAGAGAACAGAATAAAGAAGAGAGAATTGCATTTTTGCATTGATCTTCTTTGATATCCCTCTACATGCATATGGCTCACTTTTTTGTAGCTACTTGTAACAGAATGCCAGCTGGCTCTCTTCTAACAAATACCAGCTGCATAACTATTTTATTTATTCCCAATTTACCCATCAACTCCCACCATTCTAATTATATTTCCTTTACATTTCTCTTCTTCTTTCTATAACGTGACATTATGTCTGTTGATATCATAGCTTCATTATTTGGCTTGATTGTAGTGGATTTTGAATTACAAGCTACTGTTTCCTTTATGTGACCACATTTAGAATTTGATTCTGTTCTATTCTCGAAAAAGATCCTAAACAGGAAATCAAATTTCTAACTTATGCTACATTTATCTCTATGAATATGTATGGACGGTTTTGCAGGTGGGAATGATGCTTAGGGGCATGGGTTTTGATAATACCACATCAGTTTATGTTGCAGCAGGTAATATTTATAAAGCAGACAAGTTCATGGCTCCACTTAAACAAATGTTTCCCCGTTTAGAAACAAAAGATACACTTGCTACTGCAGAAGAACTTGCTCCATTTAAGGTACCAAACAGGTCATATATCCTATGCTTATCAATTTTCCGAACTATTTTCCCATCCGAATGAGACATCTATTGCATATGTAAAGAAGAAAAAAGGTTAAAAGAAATTGTATCTTTGTAACAGTTGAGTATGTGCTGTAGGGCCACTCATCTAGGTTGGCTGCTCTGGATTATACAGTTTGCTTGCACAGTGAAGTCTTTGTCACAACTCAAGGTGGAAATTTCCCCCACTTTTTGATGGGGCATAGGCGATATTTGTATGGAGGTCATGCAAAGACGATTAAACCTGACAAAAGAAAATTGGCTCTCTTATTTGATAAACCCAATATCAGGTTAATTTCTTTTTTATTTTTTGCTTCAAAGTTTTTTTCTCTCTTTTTTCCTCAAATTGTGAAGGGCGTTTCAATGATTTATGTTATACTCTTATTTGTGAAGTTGGTATCTTTTCTACGCATCTTCTTGCGTTTCTTTACTACAAATCTAACCAACTTCATGCTTGATGTATTGAATTGCGTCGAGTGAATGCTTTTATCTGATATCTTTTAGATGCTTGTCTGCAATCGGCTTTGATGTTTTCAACTTTGTTTGTAATTGTTCTATGCAGTGTAGTTGTCTTCTTTTTTATCGAAGCAAAACCATCCCAGTATTGTAATCTCTGAAACAAATTACATGGGGCTTGCTGGTTAAAATAAAATCATTTGATTTGTTATTTTGGGAAATTCAATGTGCTTGTGATCTCCATGTGCACGAGTCAAGAACCAAAACTGTGCACTGAATAATATCCCTTATGAATCACCACAGAACAGATTGTCATAACAAGAATTATATGTCTCTGCTTTATGTTTTTACAGGTGGGAAGTCTTCAAGCGACAGATGCAAGATATGCATCGTCACAGTGACATGAAGGGATCTGAAATGAGAAAATCCAGTGGATCACTTTACACATTCCCTATGCCTGATTGCATGTGTAAATCACCAAAAGCAAAACATGGAGATAACAAAAATATCACGATGAAACTGAAGCTATAACCAGATTATATATAGTTCGTGTGAGTTATACAATTGTTATAAATTTTTCTCTTTTTATTTTTTTCGGATGTATCATGAAAATTAATTAGCAGAAAAGAAAGTGTCATTAGATTTAATTCTTTTAAAGTAGTGTTGGAGGAGAAGAACATCACAGGTTTATTCTTTGAGGTACACCTAGCTAGAATTGGATTTTGTACTCAGATTTCACTGTAAATGATGCATTAAAATGTAATA
>CAOGCB010757084.1:0-10432 GCA_948266635.1 Cnidoscolus chayamansa
CGTAGGCTAAGCCTTAATTCATTGGGCTAATTAATCTAAAAATTAGGTTAATTAAACTAAAATTGGAGTCATAGGGTTTTCCTAGTTTACCCTAAAACAATTAAACCAGGTGGCGACTCACACACATCTAAGTGCATTCATTCCTATTTGTATTTGCATCTGCATGTTATCATCCTATGCGAATCTAGGGGGAGGGGTTCACAATGTCATGGGTAGATGTGACAATTAAAGCAGAAAAATCAGCACAAAAAGAGTTGAAAGAAGATAGGTGTATGTATTATTGTGGCAGACTATATGTACCTCCAGTTGATGAATTGAGGAAGAATATCTTTACAGAGGCACATACTAGTCCATAATCTATGCACCTGGGCAGTATTAAAATGTATAAGGAGCTTAAGAGTAGATATTGGTGGCCAGGTATAAAAGGGAGATTGTAGAATTTATGGCTAAGTGCCTAACATGCCAACAGGTGAAAGCAAACCATCAAGTATCATCAGGTTTGCTACGCCCTGTAGCGATACCCGAGTGGAAATGGGACCGAGTAATGATGGATTTTGTCACTGGTTTGCCACTCACACATACGAGGCATAACTCCATCTAGGTGATTGTAGACAAATTGACTGTCTGCACACTTTTTATTGGTCCAGACAAATTATACGCTTGAGAGGTTGGCTAATTGTACATACATGAAATTGTGAGGCTACATGGAGTGCCATCAACGATTGTTTCTGGTAGAGACCCAAGGTTTACATCGAGATTTTTGAAGAAATTGCATGAATCTCTAGGCACTCGGTTGAACTTTAGTACAACTTTCCATCCTAAGACAGATGGTTAGTCAGAGAGAGTAGTACATGTATTGGAAAGTATGTTACGAAGTTGTGCTATTGACTTCGAAGGAAATTGGGAGAGATACTTGCCGCTTGTTGAATTTGCATACAATAATAGTTATTAGGCAAGTATACAGATGGCACCATATGAGGTACTGTATGGCGGAAATGTCGGACTCATATCAGTTGGGTTGTGTGAATACTCGAATTTTAAGGTTCGAAAAGCCTATTTTCCCGGACTGCAAACAGTCCGGTCAGACCGGATGCCTTTCGAAAAAGTTTCCGAAAATATGCCAATATGGTACTCAAAACGTCCGGGACGTTGCGATGAACCCAAGGGTACTCTCGGAATAATTTTTAGAGGTACGAAACTCCCGAAAAAGCCTCCGGAATAAAAAATCAGAAAATCGAACGGTTCGACTGCCCGAGTCGGCGGTAACCTACCGCCCTCGACAGGTAACTTACCTCCCGAGGTTACCGCCCTCTCCGGTGACAACTTACCGCCCTCGACGGCGGTAACTTACCCCTTGAGGTTACCACCCTTGACAGCGGTAAGTTACCGCCCTCGACGGCGGTAACTTACCCCCTGAGGTTACCGCCCTTGACAGTGGTAAGTTACCGCCCTTGATGACGGTAACTTACCGCCCGAGGTTACCACCCTTGACGGTGGTAACTTATCACCCGAGGTTACCGCCCTCGCCGGCGGTAACCTACCGCCGTCCTGGGCGGTAACTTACCGCCCTCCGGTCGATTTTGCCTATAAATTGAGCCCCGATCCTTCATTTTTACTCACCGCTTGTGTTGACGAGCTTTCTCTTCTCCCTCCTTGCTTTAAGCAATTTTTAATTATTACGAGCTGCTTGTGTTGACAAGAGATCACTCTCCCTCCCTCGCTCCTTATGATTCTTTTATTGCTTTCCTTTTGCATTCATTTAATTTTGCATTATTGAGTTGAGTTGTGATCACATAACTAATATTGAATTATTGGAGATCTGACAAACTGAAGCTCCGCAGTGGCAGACGTCTGAATCAGGTACGCTTCTAGAACTTTGCTTATTTTAGTTTAAAGTATCATATGCATACTTCTCTTCTACTCCAATTCTAAACCCAATCATTTTGCATCCATATCATTAAAGATTTAATTAAACAGATCTAAAGATATGATGCCCGGTTAATCAATAATCGAGGTATTCAAGCTAGATCCGAACTTATGAGCCAAGAATGCCTAGTTAATCCATAACTTTGGCATATTACCCCTAGTTCGACTAAATCGGCTAAAAATGGTCCAATTAATCAATAATTGTGGCCAAAAGCCTAAATTTCATCATTTTGGCAATAAATTGCCTAAATTACAGCTCATTTTTACCCAAATATCTGATCTAGCCTAAAAGCCTCAATAAATTCAGATCCGGCCTAAAAGGCTCAATAAAATCAGATCCAGCCTAAAAGGCCCAAATAAAATCAGATCGGACCTAAAATGCCCGAATAAAATCAGATTTGGCCTTAAAGGCCCAACTAAACCAGATTTGACCCTAAAGGCCTAAAATTCACCATTAGGCCCATAAGGCCCAAAATTCACCATTAGGCCCTAAAGGCCCAAGAAACCCAATTTGGTCTTAAAGGGCAAAAAACCAATTTCGCCCTAAAGGCCTAAAAAACCCAATTTGGCCATAAAGGCCCAAAAAACCCAATTTGGCCATAAAGGCCCAAAAAACCCAATTTGGCCTTAAAGGCCCAAAAAAACTAATTTGTCTCTAAAGGCCCAAAAAATCCAATTTGGCCTTAAAGGCCAAAAATTCACAATTTGGCCTTAAAGGCTCAAAATCACAATTTGGCCCTAAAGGCCCAAAATCACATTTTGGCCCTAAAGGCCCAAAATCACATTTTGGCCCTAAAGGCCCAAAATCACATTTTGGCCCTAAAGGCCCAAAATCACATTTAGGCACCAAGTGCCCAAAAATCAGATTTAGGCACCAAGTGCCCAAAAAACACAATTTAGGCACCAAGTGCCCAAAAAACAATTTTGGTACTAAGTACCCAAAAACCAAAGCCCTTTTAAAAAGGCATTTTCGAACTACGTTGACTTTGATCCATTATTCAAATAAAGGTTACGTAGGCATATTTGGAAATAAACTCCAAATAACAAGTCACAAATTTCAAAATAATCAAAATTGCTAAAAACATCAAATTCATCAAAATCATCAAACATTCTCCCTGCATTTTTAGCTACATTTAAAATGGTTAGTATTGCATGACATGGTCTCAGAATCCACCTCAGTTTCATAGATTATGCTTTAATCCATTGGGCTAATTAATATAAAAATTAGGTTAATTAATTAAAAAGGAGTCACATAGGGTTTTTCCTAGTTTACCCTAAAATTAAACAAGGTGGCGACTCACACTCACGTGCATTCATTCCTATTACATTGCACTTACATCCATTGCAAAATGCATTCTTCGGGGAGGGGTTCATAGTTTTGCGACTCCACTGGGGACAATAAATGTAATCATTTTATATTTAGAGGACCACTATTGCATTTTGACTAACCCACCCATTGAGGGTATTGTTGTTTAAGTGTTCTGTTTTGCAGGGTACCTTTGCTAAAGTCAATGTGTCTTTTCTTTAAGGACACCTTGACCCAGGAGTTTGAAACTGAGATGAAAAATAAATAAAATAAAATTTGACATATGATGTGCATTTGGGAATCTTTTTCCCCATTGGTTCATAAAAAATGAATTTCAAATGAATTTCTTCTCTCTCTGTTCAAATTTCTGAGTCTGGATAACGAGTAGCGTTGATCGGCAAGTCTCCTTGATTATGTCGACAGACAACCATAGCCTATAGAACATTCCCTATTAGGTTGTATACACCCAATGAACGGCATCATGCCATTGAAAATTGTTTATGTTGTGATTAGATGCATTCATCCATACATTTCATACCAATGAAAAGTTTATAAACAAGGGTTTGGAAAAAAAAATTGTTTAGTCAAGGTTATGCACAATTGGACCTGAAGTCTACATACCCTGATACACAATGCTACCCACTATACCCTAATCCAATTACCCTTGTACTCACAGGTACCCACTATCCGAGTGCCAACATCAGTGCCAGTCACACCTACAGTACCATCCCCAACATCAACAGCTTCACCAGCCTCACCAGATACACTAGCTTCACCTACAAGCCCAAATACCCCAACTGCATCAATGGCATCACTCTCCGACATCCAAAATCTCCTCGAACAAATGGAAGCTAGGATGGAAGCCAGAATGGAAGCCAGAGTGAATGAGGCATTGGTTGCCCAGAGGACTGCTTTCATAGCTGAATTATAAAATGGGATACCTACTGTTGGGAGGGATCCTACCACTAACCAAGGACCCACTGCTGCACCCTCATCATCAAATCATGTCCCTAACCCGGATGACATGCCCTCTATAACTGTTGCTGAGCTGGAAGCCTAGAAAGTGAGGGAAAAGTTAGAACTACTGGAAAGGTCAATCACCGCCCTTAAGACACACAAAGAGGTCGTGGACATGGACTCTTTGTCCTTGTTCCCTGAAGCTAGATTGCCTGCAAAATTTAAAATGCCTAACATGGATAAGTTCAATGGAACCACTTGTCCTAAAACCCACCTGAAAATGTATGTGGGTGCTCTTAACCCTTTTGGATTGAACAGTGAGCTCCTTGCCCAATTGTTCCAACAATCCCTCACCGGTGCTTTTCTAAGATGGTTTGTCAGCCTAGACCGGTCAAAACTGAAAACCTGGGAGGACATATGCAATGCGTTTAATACGCAATACCACTATAACATATAGGTGGATGTTACTCGGAGAGAACTAGAGACCACTAAACAGAAAAGCAATGAACCCTTTCTCTCGTTCCTTACGAGATGGAGGACCAAGGCCGCCCAAATGATTAAACGGCCATCTGAACAAGAGCAAGTAGACATAATCATCAAAAACCTGCTGCCTGTCTACCAGCAACAACTGCAAACTCAGTATCTACCTATGTTCCAGTTGCTTATTGCTACTGCCACTAAGGTAGAGGATTTGATCCAAATGGGTCAATTGAAAGAAGATCTCATGTAGCCCAGTCTCTTTGACAAGGTTGCAGTTATTACCGATAATGACAAAAGTCTAGACCTGCTGAGCCGGATCAAGTCGAATGTAGGTCCCCTCACCAACTGATACATCAAGGAGGAATGTACTGCTGAAAACAAGCCCCTTCCCGAGTCAAACCTTGAGTCTAGTCTAACATCAAGTCATGTACAAAGTCTGAAACCAAGTCTTGTATTGAGTCTGAGTCTGACATCAAGTACAGCATTGAGCCTGAGTCTGACCCTGAGTCTAAAACGAGTCAGAGTCCAGTTTTGAAAATCTAAAATTTAGATTCAATGTAATCTCTCAGGACGATTTTGTCCCTTTCAATAAAAATTCACAAATTATTGATTACTCTGAGTATCAATCTTTCCAAAGCATCTCTTAGCAAAAATAATGAAAAAAAGAGATAAATAAAAAATGGAAAAAATATAATTGGCAAAGAAGAAAATGAACATACATACACTGCATATGATTATGCAAACATGGAACATGTCAGTGAATGCCTGAAGAAATTTGCTGATTGTTTCACGGGAATAGAGCCAACAATAGCGAAGCATAAGATTCCAGTGTACCCCGAGGCTAAGCTAGTAAAAACAGAAGCTAAGGAGGCTGAGAACAGAATGGCCCTTGAAAATCAAGGAAGAAGTTAAACAATTGGAGAACAAAGTTCATAGAGCCCATCACCTACTCGACATGGCTAGCAAACATTGTGCCGGTGCCGAAGAAAAATGGCAAAGGCAGAATATGTGTGGACTACCGGAATTTGAATAAAGCGTGTCCGAAGGACGACTTCCCCCTGCCGCATATTGACTTGTTGGTAGACCAAATGACTAGACACGAGATGGTCTCTTTGACCAATCTTGCTATCAGACACAATCAAATAATGATACAACTGCTAGGCAAAGAGAAAACGACATTCACCACGGAGTGGGGAACTTACTACTATAAGGTTATGCATTTTTGGCTCAAAAAATCCGGGGCAACCTATCAAAGAATTGCAACTTGGGGAATAGAAGTGGTCGGGAAAATCCACCCAAAGGCTTCTAATGGTCATCAAGTCATCCTGGTCGCTGCGGATTATTTCACTCAGTGGATTGAGGCAGCTTCCTATTCAGTTCTAAATGCCAAGAAGGTAGCACATTTCATTCGTACCAATATCCTTTGTTGGTATGGAACACCATTTGAGATCATCACTGATAACGGATCTCATTTCCAGAAAGAATTTTCTGATCTGCTGAAAAAAAAAAGATTCAATATCACAGGTCCTTACCTTATCGGCCACAAACAAATGAGGCTGTAGAGGCTACAAATAAGGCTATGAAAGTCATTTTTCAAAAGCACAAAGCTTGGCACGAGCAACTACCGAATGCCCTATGGGAATACATGACTTCAATCGGAACACTTACCGGGGGCAACTCCGTTTTCCTTTGGTATATGGTATGGAAACATTATTGCCTGTTAAACTGGAAGTTCGGTTGGCAAGGATCATTCAGGAAAGTCAAATCAACAAAGCAGATTAGGCTAAGAGTTACCATCTTCAACTCCTGGGTAATGATGAGATGAGATTACAAGCAATCCATCAAATTCAAATTCACCAAAAGAAGAATGGCTAGACACTTCAACCAAAAGGTCAAAGACCGGAAGTTAGGAGAAGGTTGTTTAATTCTGAAAGAAATTAGACAACTAGTCATTAGATCCTCGTGGGAAGTTCTGCCCTCATTGGGTTGGACCCTACGTTCTAAAGAAGATACTTCCCGGCGAGGCCTTCACTTTAATAGATATGGATGATTTGGAGTTCACTAACCCATGCAATTTGGATCAGCTTAAAAAAATATTACACATGAAATTACTCCTTGTGATTTCTATGAAAGAAAGAACTACGAAGATCTGATTCTCCCATGAAATGTGAAGGAAGATACATAGGAAGCCGAAAAGTGGCCCAGTGTAACTAAATAAAAAAAATTTCATTATCTTCTTTGCCAATAAAAAAAGGAAAGAAGCAAAAAATAATAATAATAAAACCCGCTAAGTCAAAAACTCGAAAAGGGCGGCTTAGGCAAAAATCGGGACCCGCTAAGCTGAAAACCCGAAAAGGGCGGGTTAGGCAAAAATGGATAGCTCGCTAGGCTAAAACCCCAAAAGGGCGGTCTAGGTAAAAAATTAGAGCAAACAGCTCGCTAAGTCGAAAACCCGAAGGGGCAGCTTAGGCAAAAATTAGAGCAAAAAGAAAAAAAAAAGATAAAGTAAGAGATGCTTGGAAAGATATAAAAATATCATTCATGCGTTTATTCTTCAAAAGAAAAAAAAAAACATCAATCCAATGACTCAAAAGAGTCAAAATCCCAAAGTCTGAAAAAAATCCCTAAGAGTCTAGTCCAAACTAAGTCTCTATATATGCATAAAGCAACATCATCCGTATCCCTCCTAGAGTCTAGTCTAAAACTAAATCTCTCTGTGTCTGCATGAAGCAATATCATCTGTGTCCTCTCTAGATCCCGAAGTCTCATATGTCTCCCTAAGAGCTAAAACAATCTCCTCGCCTGTGTCAGTCCATCCCTCCAACCTACTCAGCAGTGCGTTCCTCTTAATCTTTTTTAGGTGAGGTGACAAAAAAAGGAAAAAGAAAAAAAAGGAGATGAAAAAAACGAAAGAAAAAAGAAGAAGAAGAAAAAAGATAGAAAAAAGAAAGAAAAAAAAGAAAAAAGAAAAAAGAAAAAAAAAGAAAAAAGAAAAAAAAGAGAAAAAAAGTGAAGGAAAAATTGTCCAATTTTTCATGGCCTAAAGCCGCTCGATCCAGACTCCGAATGGTCTCAGCGAGAACAATATTACCAATGCAGCTCATCCCCTTCCATTTGCCTAATCATCAGGGCAGAATTGCAAATCCCCAATGCATGGGTTCTTGTTGAATAAACCAGCAAGTAAGTAGAAAACAAAGGCTCATATCCTTAGCCTCATCCGGTCAGGGTCATCTGATTGAGCCTCCAAGAATTCATCAATTAACGGTAGCAGAATTTGTCTTCAAATGACCAAACGACCAAACATACCCAATTTTTACCTCATGCCTAACCAACAAGGGGCATCGGGGGCACCCTATAATTGTGCAGAACTTCCTCAAAGAGGGGGCACATCACCTTCATCATGGCCCCGAACTGAAAAACGTGGGCCTCTGGGTCCCAAAATCTGATGCAAGCCCGTAAAAAGCCCCAATCAATGACCACTCCCCTAAGGGTAGCAATTGGAGACAGACCGTACCTCCCCATATTGATCTTTTCTACTTTGAAGAGACTTTTGGTCCAACTGTGCATACTGTGACTAAAAAAAAGGGGATTCATTATTGAATAAGAAAAAGAAATGAAAAAAAGCGAAAAAAAATCAATTTGGCCCCAAGGGCCCGAAAAAATCAATTTGGCCTCAAAGGCCCGAAAAAAATCAATTTGGCCTCAAACGCTCCAAAAAATCAATTTGGCCCCAAGGGTCCAAAAAATCATTTTGGCCCCAAGGGCAAAAAAAATCAATTTGGCCCCAAGGGTCCGAAAAATCAATTTGGCCCCAAGGGCAAAAAAAATCAATTTGGCCCCAAGGGCCCAAAAAAGTCAATTTGGCCTCAAAGGCCCCAAAAAAATCAATCTGGCCTCAAAGGCCCGAAAAATCAATTTGGCCCCAAGGGCCCGAAAAATCAATCTGGCCCCAACGGCCCAAAAAATCAATTTGGCCTCAAAGGCCCAAAAAAATCAATCTGGCCTCAGGCCCGAAAAATCAATTTGGCCCCAAGGGCCTAGAAAAATCAATTTGGCCCTCAAAAAAATCAATTTGGCCTCAAGGGTCCAAAAGAATCAATTTGGCTCCACGGGCCCGAAAAAATCAATTTGGCCTCAAAGGCCCGAAAAAATCAATTTGGCCTCAAAGGCCCTACAAATAAATTTGGCCTCAAGGGCCTGAAAAAATCAATTTGGCCTCAAAGGCCCAAAAAAAATCAATTCGGCCTCAAAGGCCCAGAAAAATCAATTTGGCCCCAAGGGCCCGAAAAATCAATTTGGCCCCAAGGGCTCGAAAAATTAATTTGGTCTAAAAGGCCCGAAAAAATCCATTAGGCCCCAAGGGCCAGGAAAAAAAAAATCAATTTGGCCCCAAGGGCCCGGAAAAAAAAAACAATTTGGCCTTAAAGGCCCAGAAAAATCAATTTGGCTCCAAGGGCCCAAAAAATCAATTTGGCCTCAAAGGCCCAAAAAAATCAATTTGGCCCCAAGGGCCCGAAAAATCCATTTGGCCTCAAATGCCCAAAATAAATCAGTTTAGCCCTAAAGGCCTAGAAATTCCTAAATTTAGTACTAAGTACACCAAAAATCCGGCATTCATACATGAAAATGCAAGAAAAATCCTTATGAAAAAAAATCATCCATACATGCATTGCACTGTTTTACTGATTAAATGTAAGTAAAAGCAGTTCGGAAAATGACCAAAACGCGGGTCCAAACTCCCGAACTCAAAATTCACGATTCAGACAACCACTGACTCTCATAAATCATTTTTATGGTTGCCAGTGGGGGGCAACTGTGAATACTCCAATTTTGAGGTTCGGAAAGCTTGTTTTCCCGGACTGCAAACAGTCTGGCCAGACCGGAGGCCTTTCGGAAAAGTTTCCAAAAATATGCCAATATGATACTCAAAACGTTCGGGACGTCGCAAGGAACCTAAGGGTACTCTGGGAATAATTTTTGGAGCTACGGAACTCCCGAAAAAGCCTCCGGAATGAAAAATTAGAAAATCGATCGGTTCGACCGCCCGAGTCAGCGGTAACCTACCGCCCTCGACGACGGTAACTTACCGCCCTCGCCGGCGGTAACCTACAGCCGTCCCGGGCGGTTACTTGCCATCCCGGGCGGTTACTTACCGCCCTTCGGTCGATTTTGCCTAGAAATTGAGCCCCGGTCCTTTATTTTTACTCACTGCTTGTGTTGACGAGCTTTCTCTTCTCCCTCCTTGCTTTAAGCAATTCTTAATTATTACGAGTTGCTTGTGTTGACAAGCGATCACTCTCCCTCCCTCGCTCCTTGCGATTCTTTTATTGCTTTCCTTTTGCATTCATTTAATTTTGCATTATTGAGTTGAGTTGTGATCACATAACTAATATTGAATTATTGGAGATCTGACAAACTGAAGCTCCGCAGTAGCAGACGTCTAAATCATGTACGCTTCTAGAACTCTGCTTATTTTAGTTTAAAGTATCATATGCATTCTTCTCTTCTACTCCAATTCTAAACCCAATCATTTTGCATCCATATCATTAAAGATTTAATTAAACAGATCTAAAGCTATGATGCCCGGTTAATCAATAGTCGAGGTATTCAAGCTAGATTCGAACTTATGGGCCAAGAATGCCTAGTTAATCCATAACTTTGGCATATTACCCCTAGTTCGAATAAATCGGCTAAAAATGGTCCAATTAATCAATAATTGTGGCCAAAAGCCTAAATTTCATCATTTTGGCAATAAATTGCCTA
>CAOGCB010757323.1:0-11745 GCA_948266635.1 Cnidoscolus chayamansa
ATATTCTCTAGCTGACCCAAATTCCTATCACTGGAAAGAAAATTTTCTAACTGGATTACCTAGGCTATTTTCAGCAAAAGTGAAAGACACAATAGAACAAAGATTTGGGCATATTTCTTATGATGATCTGACATACGGTGATTTAATAACATGTGTCAACCTGACAGGAATAAGATTATGTAGAAATATGAAACTGTAAAACCAATTAAAAATAGAAAATAAACAAATTAAAAAAGAATTAGGACATTAGTGCGAACAATTTGGGTTCCATAATACAAAGACAACAAGACATAAAAAACATTATAAAACAAGTAAACCTTATAGGAATAAATATTACAAGAAAAACTATGATAACCAAAGAAAATAATATAAATCTCATAACAAACAGAAAAATTTTAAACATAAATAAAAAAAATTTAAGAGATCAAAAAATCAGATAACATGTTACCTGTGCAATCAGAAAGGACATTACGCTAAAGAATGTCCAGCTAGAAAGAAAATTCATGAAATAGGAATTGAGTTAGGAATTCCTGACATTGACCAAATATTACAAAAAATCGATCAAATAAAACTATCGTCCTCTGAATTTGATGAAGATAATAATAGTAACAGTTCTAACAGTTGTAATGATTCTACTCCTAGTAGACCAAGTAATTGTGAATGTAATGCAAAAATCTGTGTATGCGAAAATAAATTAAATGTTCTAACAAATTATACTCATATCTTAGAACAACTAGATCAAGTAGAAGATGAAAATTTAAAAAGAAAATTCTTGAAAACACTAGCAAAAGTAATTAATCAAGAAACTAGACCTGAACCTGAACTACCAACAAAGTTCGAAGACGTAGAACAAATGTTCCAAAATAAAAAACTTACACGAAATATTTCATCTCTAGATTTACAACAAGAAATTAAAGAATTAAATTTAACTATTTTAAATTTTTACTTACAATATATGTGTGTGTATATAAATATAATTACAAATATTATTATAAAATAAATATATAATAAAAATGTAATTAATTTATTTATATCATTATAATTACAAGTTCATACAGCCGACCCCAACTTGTTTGGGACTAAGGCTTTGTTGTTGTTGTTGTTGTTGTTGTATTATAATTACAATTATATATTGATTATATAAATTTGGTTACTTTAATTTTTTTAAATTTTATATAAAATATAATAGACTTATATATTGAAATTATAATCTATTTGAAAATTAATAAAAAAATATATAGAAAATCAATTTTTTGGTAAGATTTTAATTCATTTTTAATTTGCAACTAGAACTAAAATATGAACTAAACTACTAAATAAAATTCAGTTCAATCTATTTATGTTCTTATAACACCACATTTTTTCGATTTTGGCATAGTTCAATACGATTCTTCGATTCAGTTCATGGCAACCAATATTTTATAAAATGCAAGTTCATTTTCCCAACCACGCTCAACTTGGTTTGCATACTACGTTTGCCTATGGCCCCTGCAGGTTCTCTGAAAATCAAATCCTTCCTGTGGAAAGGGGGTATATATGCAGAAGTAATCTCCATTCAAAAGGGATTCAGGTGGAAGACGTGTTATATGTAAGGAAGTAAAGGAGTATGTTGATCACCCGTTTACTAGATGCTCATTCGCCAGTATGGCTCATGGCTTCCACTTACTAAGAACTCTTACAAGCTGAATGTTTATGATCCTTTTTCTAAAGGATGAGGGCATATTAGTTACACATAATAGTTTCAAAGCTTTCAGGGTTGTTCATACTTCAGAAGCTTTTGCTATTTTCCACAATATAGAGCTCGCGCAATCTGCTGAATTCTGAATACTTAATATTGAAAGTGATACTCACTATCTATTAACGTTGAATTTTCAATATAAAATTTAATTGGATTACATTGTATTACAGTCTAGTATTATCTAACAACCAGCTAAGGATGTTTGCATACAAAAGTGACATGGTGTCAATACCAGACACTGAAATTAGCTGCAGCCATTGAAGTCGCTTCAATGAATGGAAGCTTCCCATTTTTGCAGAGAAAAAGCCATTACATTCCCATATATCCTTCATATTTTATATTCCAATTACTGAATGCTAGATCATTATGACAATTATTACTCAAATGATGAGTTGATTGATTGACTTCATGGAATAGACTACAAACATAATGATAATAATGGCTAAGAATACATTATTGATGGTAAGAACTGCCTTGTTAAAAACTTATGTCATGATATGTGACTCTCATTTGCCTTGGAATGCCATATTAAGCAATGTAATGTAATTAAGACTATTTTGAGTGTTGTCCCAAAGTTAAGTGACCAAGAGGTGGTGAATTTGTCACTTTTTTATTTTTATTAAATTTCTAAGTTATTACTCTAAACTTATGAATGAAATTGTAACTAAGTACTTCCAATGTTAATTCTATTCTAATTTATTTGTGCATCTTTAGTCAATTAATAATAGCAAAAAATAAATTTAGCTTAACTAATTTTTGTATGTTAAAAATTTACTGTTCACGCTAAAATTAGCCAAGTACTCTGGTTTTGCTAATTTCAAGTCTGTGTCAATTAGTTCTCAAAGATATTCATTCAAACTTCAATAAATCTCTTTCAGATGATATAAAAGAAATTGATAAGCAATTTATAAAGGAGTGTAAGGTTGAGAAAATTCAAACACAAGAGTTTATAGTGGTTTGGCTAACTTCGGCCTACGTCCACTCTTCTCAAGCTTCTCCTTGAGAATTCCATTATCTATCTCTTTTCTCAGGTAAGAGATAAAACCTTTATAGTTCTTCCAAACTTTACAGGTACTTAGACAACCTCTTCCAAGCTTCACAGGTGCTAGGAAACCTCATACTAGTTTGAATACCTCTCAAATTTCTTTTAGTTTCAAGGTGCTAAACTATCTCTTTCAAGTGATGTACTCTCACTTGAATACAATAAATGTTTTCTCATAATTCTCAGAACAATATCTCTCTTTCAATTATTACAACAGAATGCTATTAAGAAGAGAGAAGATTTGCCAATGAAGCTCTTGAATGAATGCTATAAAGTTGTTGGAAAATTTGTTTAAAGATTGCTCAATAAAATCTTGCATTCATTAGCAAAAAAAATTGAAGTAAATGCTGGTATTTATAGAAGAAAATTTGCTCTTAAGGTTACTGCACAAGAAGACGCCACAACGGCTAGTTTTCTAGCCGTTGGAGTCTACCAGACTGCTGCACAGTCTGTACACTCCGTACTGTGTCAGACATTTTATTAAGCCTGGCTCAAAATTAGCTTAGCTAAAAATGTTGACTCTAAAAGTAACTTAGCTAATTTCAAAAGTGGTGTGCTAATTTTAAAAATTAGTTTGGCTAATTTTATTCAAAAGGTTTTTCAGATAAGTGTAGTTGCAAAATTAGTTTAGCTAATTTTTACTCAAAAGAAGAATTTACTTGATTTTAAAAATGTGTTCTGAAAATTTATTTTGAAATATTTTTATTCATGAGACAGTTTCTTTGGCAAATCAAAACTCACTTCTCTTATATGTTTGTGCCTATATTGACTTGTTCTTCATCATTTTGCCTTGATCTTCTTGTCATCCATTTTGTCTTCTTCTTTAGTTCTAGCTGTCTATGTACTCTGAAATACTTAAGTGATTTGTTAGCACATTTTTATTTAGTTTTGTGATTATCAAAATCAGTTTCCTCTTTATGGGGTCAATAACGAGAAATTTCACAAAATAGAAATATGGTATCCATATAAGCATCCTAATACTAGTCTAATAGAATATAGAGAAAAAAGAGGTAGAAAAAAAAATCCCTACAATGCATCACTTCTACACATGGTAAAATATAGTTAAGCCTCTAATGATTATCCAAATCAACATGATAACATGAACACATGGTGTTTTCATGATAGCATTATGTGCATTCATACAAATGAGAATAGATGTTAATGTTGATATTGGCAATGCATGCAACAACTGTAAGATGCATCCTATCATGTATTTCTTGGTTCATAAGGATAACAGTATGCACTTCAAGCTACTGGTAGGTAATAGTTGGTGGAGAGCTCCATAAGAACCAGGAGAAGCAGCAAGGTGACTGTTATAAACTCCTTCATGGGAAAGATATATAAGAGATGTAGAAAGGTTGGAACTTTTTATAAAAAAATGTGACATAGTTGATGTAGGATTTTTGTTTTTGTAGAATTTATTTTGATTTTCTAGGATTTGCTTTCTATAGCATATTTACATAAGACACCTTCAGTTGTAGAGTTCACTTAGGAATTCTATTTGAGTAGGACTTTTATTGAGCTTGTAAACCTCTCTATTTATAAAGAAGTTGAAATTCGAAATAAAGCAAGCATAATTGTTTCTTTAGCTAATTGAGGTGTTACGAGCTCCATCTCAAAAAGCTCTATTTTCCCACTCACTATAGGTTCTACTAGGAGAGGCATGAACCAAAACAAAGGAAATGCTGCAATAGGATCAATCCCTTCCTAAGCTCATTACCCTATGACATGATCCCTTGTTTGTAAACTTAACAACTTAGTATCAGAGGCAAGTGTCATATAGGATACAACAACAATTAGAGAGGAGATGCAATCTCTTCTCCAGGAGGTCTAAACTCATAATGAAGCTAGAGTTGCACAAGCCAAATAACGTATGGAAGCCCAATTGTAAAATATTCTCGTCAATCGCGAGAATTTCTTAGAAATTTCAGCAAAAATCCTAAGATGGGAATCAATAGAAGTAGCAATAGTGCCATTCAACATCCAAGAACATGAAACAAAATTGAAAACAAGTTGGGACCAAGAGTGGTGCCAAGATATAATAAGTTGGATTTTCCAACATATGACAAGTCTGATGATCCAATAAGCTGGTCATATAAATGCGATCAAGTTTTCACAAATCAGAAAAACACTAGAGGATGACAAGTTATAGTTAGCAACATTTCACTTAGTGGGAGAAATACAATTATAATTCTATAAATTAGAACAAGAGGAGACAGGGTTATCTTAGGCATGATGCAAAGAATATTATAACTTAAGGTTTGGTCCACCACTTAGCAGTAATCCTTTAGGTGAATTAACAAACCTAAAGCAAAAATGGGACAGTTAAGGAATATCAAAAATAATTCTAAAGCTTGGTAACTTATGTAATAATGGTCCAAATAGATCACAAGTGGATTTATTCATAACTGGATTGGTTGAAGGCATTCGTTGGATGTGGAGATGCAAAATCCACCAAATTTAGCCACTTCAATGAATTTGGCTAGAGCTTTTGAAAGAATGTTATATTGAAAGTAGTTATAGAAGTAATTAGAACATTACAAAAGGATCCAACACTAACTTATGCCAATAGTAGCAATACCTTAGGGAAAACGACATTCATTTGAAGACTAAATCGTGGAGAGATGACAGAACGAAGAGCCAAAGGGCTATATTATAATTATGATGAACAATACATTGGTGTAACAATACAATGTTGTACACCAATGCAAAAAAAAAACTATTTTGGCTACTACTAGACGACTCAAATAAGCCAATGGAGGAATTAGACATTCCAGCAATTTCATTAAATGCAATTACAAGATTACACAATTTCAAAATTATGCAATTGATAGCATAAATTAATGGATCAATAATTACAGTACTCATGGATCCCGTGAGCACACAACTTTCTTAATCAGGTTGTTGCCTGACGACTATGATTATCAATAAATTAATTAGTGGACTTCAGGTAGTTGTTACCAATAGTAAAAAAACTAGACAATATTGGAACATGCACCAAAACCATAAAATTAGTAGTGAAACATTTTCAATTGAATTTTATCTATTTTCCTTTTATGAGTTTCATATGGTATTAAGAGTTCAGTAACTAATGACTTTGGGACCAATTTGGTGGGATTTTTCAACACTCACTATGATCTTTTAATTAAGGCAAAAACATATTAGTTTTTATAAGCTGCAATCAAACCTAAGTTCCCATATTCATCTAATTTATCAAAAAGAACCAAAGGAATAATTGCAAGATTTAATCAATGATTTTATCGATCTATTCCAAGATCCAAGGGACTTCCTTCTATCCGTAATAGTAACCTTAGGATTCGTCTTCTATCTAGTTTTACACTAATAGTTATATGTCCCTATAGATATGTCCATTTACAAAAAGATGAGATTGAGAAGCAATGTGAAGAGATGTTATGCCAATGAACCATTCGACGAGACCATTTACCATTCTCTTTTCTTGTTTTACTTGATAGAAAACAAGACAAATCTTAGAGATTTCGTATAGATTATACAAAACTCAATATCATATCTATAAAGGACAAATTTCCAACCCCCACTGTTGATGAATTATTGTATGAACTTTATGGGACACAATACTGCACCAAAATAGATTTAAGGTATGAATATCATCAAATTCGAATGACAGATGTTGATATTGAAAAAAAATGGCATTTAAAACACATTGTGGGTACTTTGAATTTTTTTTATGCCCTTTGGTATCATAAATTTGCCCTATATATTTCAAGCCTTAATGAATAATGTATTCCAATCTTACCTTCCTAAATTTATTTTAATTTTTTTTATGGCATTCTCACTTATATCTAGATATGGGAAGAACACTTTCATCACATTCGGGTAATTTTTCAATTGCTCTGTTCTCACCACTTATATTTAAAATAATTCAAATGCTTACTTGGAGAAGAACAAGTAGCATATTTGGGACATCTGATCAACCAAAAAGGAGTGATAGTATGTGCAACCAAAATCATAGCAGTTTCAAAGTAGCCAAATCCATAATCAGTCAAAACATTATGTGGATTACTTGGATTAGCAGGATATTATCAAAAACTTATCAAAGATTATGGAGAAACAGGTGAACCACTCATTCAATTACTAAGGAAATATAGTTTTACGTGGACAGACGTCTCATGTTCATTCCAACAACTAAAAAAAGTCTTAATACAAGCATTATTCTCTCTCTACCAGATTTTTGACAAAGAATTCACAATTGAATGTGATGATTTAGAGTAAGCAATTGGAGATGTACTACAACAGTAAGGACACCCCATTGCATTAATTGTAAATTAGCTAAAAAAACATCACAAGCTACCTGCCTATGTGACGGATGTTGAAACCACCAAAAATAAATTTTCGTTCCCAAATTAAATTTATAGTAGTGGAAAGCGAGGTCGATCCATAGGGAATTGTTGGAAATTAAATTCCTTCAAGAATCAATAAATAAGCAGATTTTTGTGAGAAGTAAGAAATCTGTAAATGAAAAGAATGAACCAGAAATAAATTTTTATCAAGACAAATATCAATAAAAAGTTGCTTCGATTGGAGGTTTAATCTCAATTTCAGTTTTGTTACTTGATCATTGGTGCGAGGATTATTTTTCTCCTTACTCACTAAATCGGTTCTAGTTGTCAAAAGATACTTTTGCAACCAATCTTTTCTTATGGGTAAATTAGTATAGAGACGCTCTAATTACTAATTTTAACCGTTAGAAAACTGTAGGAGATGCTCCAATTAATTTAATCTAATGACCGTATTAATAATTAGAAAGACCTGACTCTAACCAATGATTTCAAGATGCTTGATTCATTTAAGCTAGCCTATTTTATTTCACAAGAGAATTTATATATGTGTTAGGTATATGAACCTCTTGATCTACCACTAATTATAGAATTACGGATCCATTAACCTGTATGGCAGAACGCAACTCGAGCAAAACAAACAATAGACCCAATTGAATGCTTACAGGAACTACGTTAAACAAATTTAACAAAAATAAAATCGATAATGAATAGATGATGAAATCTGATAAGAACAATCAAACCTCACAAGTAGAATAAATTGAAACCTTGATTAACTTCCAATTGAATTAAAAAGTGTTTATCCAATAACTACCATTAGAAACATTAAGAAAAATAAAGAGAAAAAGAATCTATTGTGAAACTACGTTTTTTTTCCTTTGATCGCCTATCCTATTTATAGGAAAATCCTATAACAACCCATATCTATCTTATAGATTAGGGATATGAAGTTACAACTAATTCTTTTGTATCATAATCTACTAAAATCGTGGCCATAAGGTCTTTGATCTTCATTACTCTTTCAACGATGTTCAAATTTGAATTCAATTTCTGCTCTGTTGTGCCCACAATGATTGTGCCCATAAGTGTTGTACCCATACTTCCAACACCGTGAAATCATCATGTTTTTAAATTCAACCTGTGAAAATTCAAACTTATCAGCATAACCAGTGTTTTCAAATTAATTTACAGAAGTTAAGCCCATATTAATCACATAAAAATAACAAAAAATACTCATTAACACTATGAAAGAGCTTATCAGATTGGCCAAAGTCGTGCAATGTCCTTTGTGATTAAAATAGATCACTACAGCCTTAAATTCCTCCTAAAACAACATTTATCAACTTCACCACCACAACACTAGATGAGCAAGCTTTTGGGGTTCAATTTCAGGGTGGAGTACAAGTTTGGTAACAAAACAGAGCAATAGATGCACTTTCTCGACATAATGAAAGGATGGGAATTCTCCTTGTAATTTCTCAACCCACGTACTTCTATTTGAAAAATTCTACAATGAGATTGCAAATATTACCTCTTTATCACAACTTTGCCATCAAATTGAAGATGGAACAATATAGCAAGATCAGACAGTTAATAACTGACTTAGTTTTATCATAATAAGGTTTGTGTTTTACCCACATCCCCTTTCATTGACTCTGTTAAAGTAGGGTTACACAATGGAGCACATGAAGGGGTGCGGAAGAGTCTCTAAATGATTCATAGGTTTTTTTTTTGGAAAGGCATAACGTCAACAATAAAGAATTTTGTAGAGTCTTGTGTTATCTACCAGAAAAATAAGACTTCAATTCCTCATCCTACAAGTGTAACACCTGACACTTATCCGATATCAGAATTTAGATTTTTGAGATAGAATATTCTCAAAATATTCAAAATCGGATGGAAAAAGTGAATAAGGGTAAATATGTCAAAGAAAATGTAATAAGAATTAAAATGTTAAATGTTAAAAGATGTTAAATGATAAAAATGGAAAATGAAAAGTATAGAAGGCAAAATGGAAAAATGGTGAGACATGCAGGCTTAGAACCGAACCACCGGTTCGGTGTCCATGCCAAAGACCACACCACCTCGCTCTAAAAGGGAGATGGCAGGAGATGGCTTCTTCACAAAACCCATCTCTAGCAAATTGAAAAGCACCTAAAATCTCTCCAAAACCTTCCAAGGTGTAAAAGCTCATTAGATTTAGTTAAGGAGTGTTAAAAGAGTGAGGAATCACTAAGTAAAGTAAGAGAAACGGAAGATTGGGAGTTGAGCAAGAACTCCAGCGAGAGACACTTGAAGAATCAAGCTCCCCTTCACCGATTTCCTTCAAATCAGGTTAGTTGAACTCCTTCTAACTTGTATTGGGGTAAATGGGTGAAAACTAGGACATTCATGAAGGATTAGAAAATGTTTATGAATGTTGGATGGTTTTGGGTTAGAGCTCAATCGATGGCTCAAATATGTTAATGCATGTTCTTGATTGATTCAAAATATGTTAAAATGTGTAATGTGGTGATGGTAGACAAAAAATGTAGCATAACATGTCAAGTTTAATGAAGTTTTAGGTGTAAATGATGAAGCTATAGAAAAAAAATGTAAACATCAGAGATGGTGAACAATGATATGCATGAAATGTGAATGTTTAAATGCAATGTAGGTGCTTAAATGATGTTATTAAGGTTAGATGATGTTTTTTAAGGCTAGATAATGTATTTTTGAGTGGCAATTTGCATATGTCTAGATAGATTGGAAACATAAGGAATTAAGTTTTAACCTTGTAGGTAACATCCAGTTTCTAGTCACCGACACAATAATATTGTCACTGTGAAACTAAGCTTTCGGACCGAGTCATATAGATAACCGAAGGGTAAAACCAAGGCATTTTATGACTCAAAAAAAGATAACTGAATAAAGTAAATGATGTAGCCGAGGCATTTGATTGACTTGGTCAATGAAATGATTTGGTAGCCGAGGGATACAACTAAGATGTCGCTCAGTGAGGTATAGTAAGATGGTACCTCAGATACTCAAAGAGTATAACTCGATACAGGGGTACAGTTCGGTATCGAGGGCTGCAATTAAGGCATTACTTTGCTAAGTAGGGAAATGGTTTGAAAACCGTAGGAGAGTGAAGGATATATCTCAATTTCCAATTGTAGTACCTAAGGTCACCGGACAGTAGCTTAAAATGTAAAGTAAAATAAATAAAATGCATGGAGAAATATGAGAATGTCTTAGGGTATAGAAATGGTGTATATGTCTCGTCTTTATCCAAAGTCCGTTAACATAGGGTCGAACTTAGGGAACCAAAGGCAGCAGTAGATTGAATTATTGTGAAGATGCAATTTTCTAAGTGAGTAGATACTAACTACTTTTATTATATGAGATAAAATGATTTTTATGGTATATGCATGCATCATGATAATTAGGTTGCTTGCATTAGCCTCACGATAAATGTTGCATTGTATAACTGTAATGTGATATGTATGACTCGGTGAGTATTGGATGAGCCATAGACTTCACTATATGATGAATTGATGGAATGAAATATTAGGTATGAGCAACCAAGTTAGCTGAAAGGAGCTACTTGGTACCAATATATGGTAAGACCAAAAATGGCTGAAATGAGCTTTTTGGCGCTATACTTAATGGTAAATGAAGGTCCAGTGGTATGCTTTGGCTGTTGGGTTTAATGTTAATAAAGTCCCAAGGAGTTGTTTCGGCAATCAGGCACCGAAGTTTATGAGGACAAATTCACCTTACTTGCAAAGTTATGTGAAATGTTTTGGGAATGATGCATTACACTAGCATGAAAATGAATGATTTTATGAATATTATTTTTTCTATGTCTACTTAAGAAGCTATTTCAAAATAGCTCACATCCCTTTTTATGCCAATCCTCCTATTCCCTCTCCCTTCTCCCGTGTTTCACATGGTCGAGGACCTATATTGTTTATGTAATAGTTGTTGCTGCCTTAGTTGATGAAAAGTAACAAAAAAATGTAATAGATGAACATAACTAATACATTAGACTTAATATTGCATGTTCATCGCATTTATGTTATTATGGTGATGGAGTGTGATTGCTCTCATATGAGACTTAGACTAATGTGATTATGAATACATGTTTTACACATATTGTCATGAACTGATTTTAGAGCCTAGGAGATTAGGCACCTAAATTGATGAAATTAGCAAGAAATTAAGTAAATGAGATAAAAAATGATGTTAAGAAAGTGAAAATAGAGAAAGAAATTAGGAAAGAAAATAAGATGAAAATAGTAAAGCAAATGAAAGTAGTAGAGAAAAAGAAATGTAAAATGAAATAAATGTAGAAATGAATAATTGTGAAAGAAAAAGGAAATAAAAAGGGGAAATAGTAAATGAGAGGAAAAAAGTAAAAGAGAATAGAAAAGAAAAGATAAAAGAAAAAGAATTAGGAAATAAAAAAAAGAAAATGGAAAAGGGAAAAGTAAATAAAATGAAATAGAAAATGAAAAAAAAGGGGAAAATATATATATATATATATAGTGGAAATGAAAAAGGGGACTTAGCAAAAACTAAAAGAGAAAGAGAAAGAGAAATGACGGGAGAAGAAAGGCAACAGGAGAGAAAGGAAAAGAGAGGAAAGCGGAAGAGAAGGAAAGAAG
>CAOGCB010757574.1:0-20281 GCA_948266635.1 Cnidoscolus chayamansa
TAATTCATGATATAAGCTCCTTGATCCAATCCCATGTGTTTGTTATTCATTAATTATCTAATCCAATTAATATTAATAAATATATAATTACTGCTAATTAAATTTAAAATCAAGAGTGTGAAAACCCTAATTTGAATATGCTAAGACTAAAACATTTTTACCTGAATTTAGAAAAGCTGGCGTGGTTTGGGGGTAACACCTGGAAGACTATGTGTTGCCTTGACTGTAGAGAGCTGATTTTTCTTCTAATTTGCACTGTACACGACATCCCCCCCACCCCCTTAATTGCTACCGTTGATTTTCAAAGCAAATATAATGGCTTCTTATTATATCCTTTGTTTTCTAAGTTTTCACTTTCATATTTCTTACCGATTCTTAAAGACATATAAATTTAGAGATTGATTATTGTCGTTATTTTGATAAATTTCTTAGTCTTATATAAATTTAACGCATATATATTTTTAAATTGATGCGGAATTCTGATGGGACAATTCATAGAGCGCACTCCTGTTTGAAAGTAATATTTACTGAGAGCATTTTATCTTTTAACAGGATAAATATATTTAGTTGATTATGAAAAATATTGAATCGTATCTTATATTTTTCATAAAAATATAAAAAAAATTATATTATTTAGTATTCCGTAATAATTTTATATAAAAAATTTAATAATTTTTTTAAAATAAATATTGAAATGAACGGTATAACACGGAAAACAAAAAATTTGGCAATACTCTTCCATCCATTTTCTTCAAAACAAACAAGGAAAACGCCCTTTCTCTCCTTCTGATTAAGCTTTTTCCTCCCTCTTGTTCTTATTCTTCCCAACCAAACAGGCCATAAGTTTCATTTGCTGTCGCTACTTTACACGCCAAAACTCTATCTAAAGTCAAGCAAAAAAGATCCTTTTTCGTCTCTCTAAATCGGATTTTTTTTAATTAATTAAAACGGTAAATTATTTTTCTATTTAACTAAAATTTTCTACATGTTAAATTTATACTTTTGTGTGATTCAATGCACAGATAACGAGTACTAAATAAATTTTTTTTTGCCAAACAGGGTCTTAAAAACTAGCATTTGCCACCAAACTGGTCTTTATGAAGACCACTTCCAAAGCTTTTCGATCTCTAGTCATTGTCTTCTACGTACCAAAACCTCCTATTTCAAACTCTCTGTCAGATAACGGCGAGAAAAGAAAAAATGTCTGAAGGTGGCATGACTGTCCTAGACGGAACCCATCTCAGATCTCTCCAGCTGTCCTTGCCCGACTCCGACGCCACTCCCACCGGTGCTCAGGTTCTCGATTTCGCTGAATCCAATGTCTCTAACGCCCTCTTTGGTCTCTCGTTGCCTCAGTGTCTCAAGTCCTCCGCTCTCCACCGCGTCAACGTTGATGATGACGTCACTTTCCGTCGTTCCGAACTCACCAGAGAAGCTGCAAATTCTAAGCTCAATGACTATCTCACTGCCATAGCCGATGAACTAAAAGGTTTAAGACTTTTTCACCTGTTGATTTATATATCTACCTACCTATCTTTTTCTATATATATATATGTGTGGGTTTTATTTTCCGATTATTGTGTTTAGATAATCCATTAGCGGTGTCAATTTTGGATGGGAATACTCTGCGGCTGTTTTTGGAGGACGAAGACGATTTTGCAATGTTAGCGGAGAATATATTCACTGATTTAGATACTAACGACAAAGGAAAGATCAGCAAGGGAGAGATAAGGAATGCCCTTGTTAACATGGGAGTTGAAATGGGTATTCCTCCTTTTGAAGGTTCGCTTCTTTAAGACTTAAACCATTTCTTTTTTGCTATGTGATTTCGGTAGTCTTCTTGTATGTTTAGCTTTCTATTGGCATTTCTGCTTTATATTGCAACTTAAAGTTGAATTCCAGAGTGCAAAGAATTGTTTTCGTTCTGATGTTAACAATTCTGGTTTGGCATTTATGTTATATTGGTTTGATAGTATTTCTACCAGAATTTTTCCAAAGTTCTTCAAACTTCATGAATTTTGATGAATGTTAGATGTGATTCAACAGAATTTCCTCCACTAAATGACATCTTAAAGAAGCATGGAGCAGAGGGAGAAGGAGAATTGGGCCAATCACAATTTGCTGAGTTACTTCAGCACATTCTACAAGAAGTTGCAGATACTTTGGCTCAAAAACATGTTGCTGTTATCCATGATATTAAGATTGTTAATGGTTCTAAGCTAAGAAAGGTATATCACTGTCAGTAAGTTATCCTCAAGTTAACAATCCCCAAATTTGGGCATTGCAATTACATTTGCTCATTCATTTTAAATTTTTTTGTGGCATTGATCAATATTCATTCTTCGAAAGTCTTGTGGTGTGATCTTATAATGAATTAATTATCTACATCGCTCGTTCTTTTTGTTCCTCCAGCCTTCACCTTTACTTGTTATGATAAATTCAGAATCTGCAAGTATGTGAAAAAGGGAATGTTCTGGACTTTGGTATCTCTTATATGCTTATGAATATCCTGAACATGGCCTAATAAATTTGAGATATTGGGTTCTCTGTTACTTGCTTAAAATGCATGCTAGTTGGATAATTGGCGCGGTCTGGCCAATAGCAAGTAAATTTGGAAATATGATTACCATCATGATGGTTCTACAAGTTCTCTATGGATCCCAGAAGTCCTGTAGGAAAACATGATTACATTATTCTGATGCTCAGACCAATTAAAACATGAATAGTAAGTTAGACAGACAATATGTTTGCAATTGCAAATCTTGCTAGTTAAGCCATTGTATTTGAAGAAATTCGAGGATTGCATCTTGTTGGCTCAAATGGACTCTGAGACAAGCAGTCAAGCACTGCGTTTTCTGTATTATGTAAATTTTTTTGAACTCGAAATGAATAATTGCAGCTTCTGATCGATGAGAAGCAACTGAACAATGTCACAGAGAAGATGTTGCGAGAGAAACGGAGCAAGAAGGATGACCAAAAGAATGCTGAAATAATTAGGGGCTTCCTGGAAGAAAATGGAAAAGAGATGGGCTTGCCACCATCAGAAGCCAACGAAGCAGTGATCCTTCTTTATGATGCAATATTTGCTGATATAGGAAGAGAAAAATGTGCTGCAGAATCAGAGGATATATTTAGGGAACTTGTGAAAGAAATTCTTGAGAAGTTTGCAGAGCAGCTTGAGGCCAATCCTGCCTACTGTGATCTTGACAGTTGAGCACTGGCAACTGGCAAGTTGGTATATCTTATATAGAGAGTTGTTTGGCAACGCGATTGTTGTTTGTGCAGCATTACATTGTCACCCTCTCCATTTGAATAGTACATCATATACATTTTCCCATTAAAAGTTTATATCCGAACAATGCATACCAATATACATGATCACATCAGTCCTATATCTTGATTGTGATTCTTCTATAACATGCTTTGAATAGCTGAGTTGATCAAAAGCCTCCAACAGAGAAAGAATTGTCATAGTATTACAGCTCTTATTTCTCAATTTTACTTGTTGCTACTTTCTTGTATTTACTTATCTACCTGAATGATGATCAGAGCCTCTATCTGAATTGAGTGATGTCACATTCTCAATTAAGTACTGCAGGTCGGTAGAATGGCATGCCAACATTTTACATGCATAGAGCTCAGCTGGTGAATTTTTCACCATTAGGTGTCGATGAAGACAACATAGGCAGGGTATGTGATACATATGCTTACCCTTCAGGAACAATCATACTTGTAATAGATTCAAGCTATGTGTGTGTTTCTAAATGAATTGTATTTGATTGCAATAGACATGCATAATCCAAGATGATATGATGGTTGAAATTTTGATGCTTTTGTCTATGAAGTGTGCTATGAAGGAGATAAGTTCTTATCACTTGTAAGCCACAAGCTCTTATCTAGATTACTTGAAGCGAATTTATATCCAAGTTCTTGATGTCTAATCCATAAATTAGTTTGTGAATAATGATTTAGTCTGTTAACAAATTGGTAATCTTAATATTTAATTTTATATTTCATTAAATATTTCTTTATATTTCAATAAATATATACTCATAAGAAAGTAAAAACTTAATTATTATTATTGAACTTAAAATCTTTAGGATGTAAGAAAACGCCCTTTGAGAAAAGGGAAGAGGCTCCAATTCCATATAGGATTCTCTAATTCTCAAATATCTCCCTAGATAGACATGGATCGGTCCAAGCAATTTGCCTAACGCTGTCGTTTTTTGTAAAAGATACGAGTATGAGGAGTTTAGTGTGGTTTTTATAATTCACATGTTGTAAAATGGTGGACATAAAGAGTACTATTTTGGAAGTAGTTCTGTGCTTCCACGTCAGCAGATGGGTTCGAATCGAAATTAGCCACGTCTGTATCATGGTTTATGTTAATTGGGAACCACTAAAAAATGCAAGACGTCACCCCATGTCATACATATATATATATATCACAGAAGAATATTCCATTCCATGTCTGAAAAGAGAAACAGAACATGGTGGAGCCATGAATAGCTTGTCACAAAAAACACCAACAAAAGCATAATTCATATGCACCCTCAAACTGAAGTATTTTATTCCCAGAAGAGCAGCTGTCTCCATAACCTCTTTAAGGTATCACAAAGATTCATACATGGATTCAGACAATTTTGCCAAATTACAGTACCAAAGCAAGAGCTTGCAAGACATAATATCTCATGAAATGTACCAGCACAGTACAGAACACATAAACCAAAGAGTTTAAGCTAACAATCATCCACACTCAAATACCTCCCTACTACTTCACAATCAAACAACAGATAATTTATGAGGGTGATTATCATATCCACTACATGTAGTAAATTATGTCCTTTAGCACATCCGAATGCGCTTTCTTGCTTCGCCCCCTTCATTCTTTGCCATCAGCAGCACGAAGTGAACCCAATTGAACTGGTGCTTGAGTTCCCACGACTTTGGATGATCCGTAAATGGATAGGTCAATACCTTGAACCTTTTCTTTCTCTATTTGTTCCTTGATCCAGAAGTATGTAATTCTCAGACCGTCCTGCAAAATAGCATATGTGGACTCATTATTGGTAAAGCAGCATGCATAAGCTAATAAAAATGGCCTTGTTTCTGAGGAAATTCCACATGAGCAGCATCAGATCTTTGTTATTTAGGTACCTTCAGTTTCATTGTAGGAGCCCAACCAAGCTTCTCTTTGATCAGGGTGTTGTCTGAGTTGCGCCCTCGAACACCTTCTGGACCAGGGATGTGATGGATAGGAAGCATCTTGTTTTCAAAGCTGAGAACAATCTCAGCCATCTCATTCATGCTAACCATTTCATCACTTCCAATATTCACTGGCTCTCGGAAGTCTGACTTAGTCAATCTTAAGACATAAAAAGCATTATTTCAGGATGATGCACATCGGTGCAGAAACATATATTCTAACATTGTTCAAAGTAAAATATCCATGTAGAACAAAGAGGAATACAATTTTCCAGTTCTATCTCAACCATACATAAAACATAAACTTTTCTATAATATGGTTATTCTCTTTTAAACCATTCCTCTGTCCATGAACAATTCGTAATGAAATTATTGCAAACAAAAAAAAAAAAAACTCAAGAACATTATTGAGTATTGCAAGTCTCAATCATATAAACTACCAAAAAAGAAAGTGCTACCTAAGCACGCCTTCCACGCATTCATCAACAAAGGTGAAGGATCGGGTCTGAAGTCCATCTCCCCACATCTCAAACTTGTCGGTGGAAGTGATAGCCTTTCTACAAAATGCAGCAGGTGCCTTCTCCCTGCCACCTGTTGTAGATGCAAGAAAACAACAAAATTATTATATTCGATAAAGCAACAGATCGTTACAATTTGAGAAGCAAAGGAATCAAACACATGGACAAGCAATGACAGAAATAAAGAGCTTACCTTTCCAAGTTCCAAAAGGACCATAAATGTTATGGAACCTTCCAATACGGCATTCAATTCCAAAGTCCTTTGTGTAGTGCTTGCACAATTCCTCGGTAGCAAGTTTCTCCAAGCCATACGCATCTTGAGGCTAGAGTAAAATTTGAAGATGATTTTAAATTGTTTACAGATCAGAAATAAGTATGCTGGGTGGTTGTTACCACTTAGGGAGTAACATACCTCTGCAGGCCAGGCATCAGATTCCTTCAAGCTCACATTAGTTTCCAGCTGCTTAAATTCAGGGTAAATACAAGCACTAGAGGCATAGAAGAACCTGCAGAAACAAGAAATCAGACTTTTCAAAACATGAAATAGAAAATGCAACTTCCAAGTTTACATAGGAACTTGTATCCAATCAAGACCAACATATACTCTTCCACAACAACTAACCTCTTAACTCCATTAATCCTAGCAGCCTCAAGCATGTTGAAGCTGATCATTGTATTGTTATACATAATGACAGAGTGGTTGGACTGAATAAAGCCCATGCCACCCATATCAGCAGCAAGGTTAAACACATGGTCCACATCCTTTGTGACGTTCAAGCAATTATCCATGACCCTTAGATCCACAAGATGGAATTCATTACAGAACATATCTTCTGTCATGTACTCATTCTTCTTCCAGTCAGAAGCAATAATATGATGGCCCTCACTCTTCAAACGGCGAGCAATGTGGGAGGCAATAAAACCACCAGCCCCAGTAATGGAAATTCGGAGCTTCTCAGATGACCAGTAAGGTTCCCTCTCAAGATTCTCATAGGTGAAATCCCCATAGCTGCTTCCATCATTCCTTCCCATCCTGAGTCAGTCAAATAGTTCACAGAATATCCAAGATGCATCAGATAAAACACAAATGTGTTAAAATTACTCTATTCTAACCGAGCACCAAAGACTGCTGAATCATACACAAACAAATACCAACAGAAAAGAAAATGGTGTCCTTAATTCATGCAAATGTCATTCATAAAAGAGAAAACAAAGTAAAATTACTAGCCGACACAACTTCTGATATGACAATTACTCTTCAGCTCTTATCCATCTCAAAGGAATATGAAGAAATCCTAGAAATAGCAGTATATACAATTTAATTCGAGCTCCTAAACCACAACCCATTAATAGGCCGGTGTCAGAGTTTATGGAATCTACTTAGAAGAAAATTTCATAAAAACGCACAGAACTCGAGGGAAGAGAAAAGGAAGCAATTCTAGCCAAACAATCCTAGTCCACAAACAGGTAGCAATAGAATTAGAAACCGCTGTAACCAATGAAAAGTTCTTGAAAAGGAGTGAGCAAGGCATTTCTAACAAAAACAAAATTACTGCTGAAAGTGATCTATATTTCAAATTCGCTAATAATTAAAAGAAAACATAAATCAAACTATCAATGCACATTAATTTCATCAAGAACATGAAATTCACCTTAGAAACTAAATTAAGACAAAACATACGGACAAATCCAAGAAATAAAAAAAGGTAGACAAATCCCAGGAAGAGACGATATTGAGTGAGGAGCAAAAACCCAGTTGAGATCTTTACCTGTGAGGCGTAAAGATTTAGTTTTTGAAGCTTGGAAACAGAAAAGGAAGAAAATATGAAAAGGGTGGAAGCAGAGGATAGCTATTGAAGGAGAGAGAATGAGAAAGGGTGTGATTCAGAAGGGCATAATGCACATGCCATATATAGATGTAGGTGAAAGAGTGAGGAGAAGAAGGGGACAAAAAAGGCCATTCATTTCTTTATTCCCAGTGGGCTATAATCCTTAATTACACTTCCCATGATTGAGATGAGCTGAGCTGAGCTGAGCTGCGTTGTAGGATAGATAAGCAACGAAATTTGCTTATCACAATTATTGCCATTATTTAATAATAAACTTCACAACTTCACACCTAATCCTTTCAAAGCTTGCAACTTTTTCTATGCAAAATGATTATAATTATAAAGTTCATTATTCATATAAATATCAACAAGATTTATCTGTTACACATGCAGCCATATTTTTATGGTATATTAAATGGGTCTCAGATTCAAAACTGTTCTTTAAAATTATTAAAACTAAAATTATATAAAAATAATCAAAATGAATATATCAGATAATCTAATATTAACAAAGCATTTGAATACAATTCAGACAGGACTTATTAACTGAGCAACATGGGCCATGACCATATATGCTTATGACAGTTACATAATTTTTACATGTAATTTAATTCAATTTAATATAGATGAATTATGTGATGCTACAAAGATGAAATAATAAAAAATATAATATTTCGTCTCATTCTCAACTAACAAATTATTTTATTCATTTTTTAATATATGATATTGAATTTGGTAGTGAAGATTAAGACATGGAAATATATTATGTTGATTTTTGTAAGATGGGAATTATATTTTATTTTTAAAACAACAGAGAGAGCAGCATGTGCAGAAAGAGAAAATTCGAGGAAGGTGCATTTAAAACAGAAAGGCATGTGTTTGTTGGGATCATCACATATCACAAGGAACTTGCTTTCTGCTTTCTGCTTCTGGCTTCTGGCTTCTGCGTTTCAAATCAATTTAGCATTGCCACTTGCCATTTCCTATTTATTTCTGCATTTACTCAACTAAGTAATCCTGCTAAGTAAAAAGACTGTTTTAGAGATGGAAAACCCTAATACATCAAAGTGTCTCAAGATCCTTCAAAACAAAATGTATATGATTGCCTCCTACTACATGGTTCCACTATAGTTTGCTAGTTTGTCTGCGTATTAATACTAAAATCTAATTGATTATGATTCATTTGTCATGCTAGTTTGAGCATTTTAAGAACAACTCTCGCTCGTATTTGTTATTAGTATATTTTTTTATTTAAATTTAAGTTTATCTCTCTTAATCAATATTCTCTCACATTATAAATGATATGGACATAAGTTATTTTATCGTTTTCTTAGACTACTTCCATTTTAATCCAAATGTTCGGTGCGGTTCCTAACTTACAAAATTTATTTCTTTTAGCGACTCGACAAATTTTTCTACGAAAGTGTTGGAGATTTTAGTTGCTATATATATAGAACTTTTCTTAATAAATTTGTTATTTAATTTTATTATTATTTTTTTTAAATTTCATATTCCAAAACATTTATATTATTTATTGATATTGCAACTAATATTTTAAAAATTAATCACTATTTAATTATAGATAGATTTATTTATTTACTATTATTAGCTATATAATATATTTTATTTTTTAAATTTATAATACTTATTATATATTATTTTAAGTGTATTGAATTTTATAAAAAAAAAAAATAATTCCAACTTAGATCAATCAGGCGAATCATATGTATTTAGTCAACCTAAGGAGAAATATTTGTGGTGTGATGGGCCGGGCTCAAAAGCAGTTTGCTTGTTAGTGGTTGTATGGATGTTGGGCCACTTAGAATCTCCAACCAATGAATAAACTGCATTTTATATATATATATTTTTTATTTAAATAAAAAGAAAAATGAGGAGGAGGAGGAGGAGGAGGAAAAGAAGGGATGGGATATGCACAAGCAGGCTTTGAGTTGCTTGTAGGGACCAAAGAAGATGAGTATTACATACACAAGGCAAGTTGTGGATATTTTTCTCCCCCCACATGAAAAACATATAACAATTAATTAAATAAATAAATATATATATAATTTTATTAACGTGGCCCCCACCACACAAAAGGCCATTAAATTCACATTTTATCCAATTCCACCTCAGACCCACCTCAGATCAACGGAAACAACCAAAAAAAAAAAACACAGAGACGCCAACTCTCACACCCACATTTCATTCGCCGATATGGATAGGGTATTTTCCGTCGGAGAAATCTCTGACCAGTTCTGGTCTCCTCCTCCTCAGCCTCTGCCACCTTCTGCTCTACCTGAAGATTACTCCAAGATGAACCGGAGCTCTTCTGAATGGGCCTTTCAACGCTTTCTGCAAGAGGCTTCTGTTGTGGCTGTTTCTGCTTCTGCTTCTGCCTCTGATTCCTCTCCTCAATCTTCTTCTGCTCCATCTGGCGATAAAAGTAGCGTCATTGAGATCAAGGACAAGGACAAGGACAATGATTCTTTCTCTGGTGCTAATGAGAAAACAACTGCGTCTTCGTCCTTTAGCAATGGGCGAAGTACCTCGCCGTTTAATGTACCTGCGGCTCCCGGCGCTCCTCAGAATGTTCCGGTGGACTCCGAGGAGTACCAGGAGTTCCTGAAAAGTAAACTCAAATTGGCTTGCGCTGCCGCTGCCCAGTCCCGGGTAATTTTCTTCTTCTTCTTCTTCTTCTTCTCTCTCTCTCTCTTAATAGTCAAATGATTGAAGCAAAGAAAAGTGTTTTTTTATTTTTTGTTATTATTATAAATGGAAAAATCAATTTGACTTAGTCAATCTGTTCGGGAAGAGTTCTATAAGGTAACGTTGTAGTAGTCCTTTTATTCCCCTTCCCCTCCTTGTTTTTGGGAGGCTTTCATTTTTTAGGTTGTAATTGTTTGGATAGAAAATTTAAGAAAAGAAATAGCAAGTAATGCTATTGCTAGTTTCATATGTTGATTGTTCTGTAGAGTGGAGAATGGTGTTGAACATGGATTCTTTACTGATTCGTTAGCCTTTTATTTAGCCTTTTCTTTAGAATATCTATTCTGTATAGGCCTTCTACTAGCATCCTTATCCTTTCCAGTAAGAGACAGAATTTTTATTGTGGCATGTCCTCTTAAGGAAAGTACCTTTATCATAAGAGGAAAATGCGGAAATGCCTTAGAGGTGAGACGAGGACCAAAGCTCGAGTAGGCATGGACTGCATACAGGAAACTCTGCCTGAAAGCATGACCAAAACAGAGTCAGAGGATATATCGTCTTAAAAAGCAGCTATTTTTGGTTTCACCAAAAATAGTAGGATACCAAAGATATGAAGCATACGGGAAAAAATTAGTTAACCTAACATAAGCAAGCATATTGAAGCTTGACCAAAGTGAATATGTGTCAACAACCTTTTTAACTGAATGACTAATGGCCTAATTGTAGCTTGCATTGTTGATTGAAAAGGGCCATGAAGCAAATTTTCTTCTGCAGTGAAGGAGTTATAGGGTGATGTATATCGGAGAATATGGGGTCCAGATTCTGACTAGAATATCTTAGTCACTATTTTTTTTTGGCTTGCTGATGTCAAAATGAAGATTTACAGAGCAAACACTGAATCCTTCTCTATGAATATGTATAATACTAATAATCAAAGTTTTATTAAGTAAAAGTGGGTACGAGAACAAGTTTTACTATAAGCGAATGGGCATAATGAGACTTATAAGCAATAGCTGTAAGATGTGTATTCACATGTTTATCTGACAGGGTTATGTATTGTGGTTCAGATATTCAATATTATTCTTGTGATTATGCAGTATAACTCCAGATGCATGTAAAGTTTGTTACTTCTTATCCCCTAGTTTCTTACAATAAAAACTTGTTGCAGTTGAATCTTGGACTTGGTCTATCCAACTTGCTTTCATTTATCTTGATCTCTATTTTTCTTCCATAAAGAAAATTTAAAGGCATCGTTTATAACTCCTTTTACTTGTGTAGTCATCTTTTAGTTAATTTAACACGCTACATTCTCGTCAATAGGCATCTTTCCTGAAACTTCAAGATTCTTCTGCTAGAGCTGACAGTGTATCGCAGGCTTCCAATGCTTCACAATTAGGATCTCATGCTGCTCCTAAAGGTTTGCATCACTTGAGCTATTAGTCGATGTCCATGTGTGTAAATGCACTTTGGCATGCAAAAGCTTTCATTATAATAAAGAAGGATAAAATGCATAAATATTAGATATGGTGATTGGCAAAATGGCTGGAAGTAGTTTGATGCCCACTGCATTCTCATTGGGAGTCCCTGTATAATTTTAAAAGTAGCTTACATAATTATCAGTCAGTGAGCTTGATGAAGCATGGCTAGTTGCATAGTCATCCTAATCATTCACCACATTAACTGCCATATTAATTTAAATGAACATGGAATGTAAAATAAGCTTCCATAAGAGTTCCTACTTGCTTTTCCCTTCAAACACCTTTCTCTAGCATTTAGTTTATAAGGCATAGACTATAAACAAACCCATGCTTAGAAGTTTTAATTGTACTTGTCATGCTCATATTATTGGCTGAACTTAACAAGTAGAAAAAAAGTTCTTATTTAGCAGAATTTGAATTGTAGTTGAGAAGGGTAGAAATAGAATTTGATCATTGTGGAATTGAAGTTTTTCTGGATTTTCCTAGTAGTATTTCAATGATATCAAGACATCTGGATGCAACAAGCAGCCCAAATTGTTTTATAATGCAGTTTCCCCTGTGCTTTTCATTTTAGCATAACTTCTTTGTGTAGGGTTGAACTTGTCTTCATGATTAAAATTTGTACTATATAGTGATCTACATAATTGTGAAATTGAAATTCAAATTACAAAATCAAAGTCTTCATGTTGTGAATGGAAAATCAAACCAATTCATGTGTAGGATTTGATAGAAGTCCTCAAAATTTATTAAAAATTATATATATTGTGAAAATAAGTTAAAAAAATTCACAATGACATATTTTGATACATATAGAGTTATCATTCAGCTAATTAGAAGTATGATTTATAATACAAGTATACAACAATATATCCTCCTTGTGTTATATAGTTTTATTTTATAAATTATGAATTCTAGAACTATAGATGATGATAATTATTGTACATGTGCTAAAACTCACTTGTAAATTTAATCAAATAATTAAATAATAGAAAGGATAGTGGGTTAAATTAAAAGGCCAGGATATATTAGTATAAAATGCATAATTTGATAATTATGATTAGAGAAGTAAATTAACAAAAGAAAAAAGGAAAAAGAAAGAAGAGGAGTGGAAAAGGAATGGCAGGTTGAAGAAATATGGCTAAGAGAAGGTTTTATATGCACTTTCTATGGTAAAAATGAAGATTTTAAACTTCAAAGCTGTAGGTCTAACAATCCTGTAGAAAGAAGATCAATTAAAGCAGCCAATTCATATCAGTTAACCCAATTCGCTATAAATTTCAATTTAGTAAAGATTCAGAGATACATTTGCGATTCGCCTGATAGATTTGAATTCCTAAGATGGTGAATCAAATCCTTTTTGAATTAAGTACCATGCGATTCTAACAATAGTGGTTACCTATTTTAAATTGCATGTGCAGGGGCTGGAAGTGATGTATCCATGTCACAGGTTATGGATGCTAATAGACTGGTTGGAATCTCCTCCTTACCTAGCGCACAAAAGAAACCTGGAGATACTGTGAGGCCAACAACAAGTGGATCATCAAGAGAACAATCGGAAGATGATGAAAATGAAGGGGAAACTGAAATAACTGAGAATATGGACCCTGCTGATGCAAAACGTGTTAGGAGGTAACCATTGTCTCCCATGGTCTTGTTGTTATTGTTGAAATTTACATTTTTTTATTTCTCTATATAATAAGAAAGTTATGCTCATATTGCTTGATGATTGTCACACACTTCATGCAAGACCATGTTTTCTGGATGTCATCTTTAATAGTAGCACTTATTCTTTTTTATTTCTCTTTACCACAATCCTGCAGATTATACTGGATAATGTGGTCAAGAAAATGTCTTGAGAAATTTATGTAGCATCAATAATTTATTTATTTTTACTGTATATGATGATATGGATAAAACTGACTTTACAGTGTGTTCTCAGGTTAAATCTCATGCATAAAGAGTTAGGTTGTATGTAAAATGAAACTTGCTTGATTAAAATAATGTCCAGAATATCCTTTGGTCAAAATTGTAGGCCTTTTTTTGGTCTTCCGAGTACTTTTATCTTTGAAGGTTGATACCAAGGAGTTAGAAACTAAAATAATGTCCAGAGTATCCTTTGTCAAAATTGTAGGCCTTTTTTTGGTCTTCCGAGTTCTTGTATCTTTGAAGGTTAATACCAAGGAGTTAGAAACTATTAGTTGGTGTCAAATTTAATGCACATGATGACACCCTAACATGCGATTGTTATTGTTTTTCCTCGTTTATTTGCTTACAATTGATCAATATTATTTTTCTGATACTTTCTGTTGATAATTTCCATTTTCTGTGAATGCTGTTTCTCAGAATGCTTTCAAATAGAGAGTCGGCTAGACGATCAAGAAGAAGAAAACAGGCTCACTTGACTGAGCTTGAGACACAGGTTCGGTTCTTTTTAAGTGACCACTTTCACTTATAAGCATCTCATTCTGTGGAACTACTAAACTTTGTTGTTTATTTATAGGTTTCTCAATTGCGAGTTGAAAATTCTTCTTTATTAAAGCGTCTATCTGACATAAGCCAGAAGTACAGTGAGGCAGCTGTAGATAACAGAGTTCTAAAAGCTGATGTTGAAACATTGAGAGCAAAGGTAAGTCGATCAGAAATGTTGCTAATGAACTTGAGAACCATGGTAGATGGTTTACTTTCCAAAACTGGCAGGAGAATTTCCTAAACAGTGAATACTATCCTTCCCATCTGAGCTAAGATTAGGACTCAATGCTCATAGGGTCTCATTGTTCTCCTACCCATGAACACATGCTTTCATGCACGCATATAGGAATATGTTGTAAGGGTGGAGATCTGCCTACGTAAGGAGACAGAAAATTGACATATTATAATTGCTGATTGCTTATACAGGTCAAGATGGCTGAGGAGACTGTCAAAACGATTACTGGGTTGAATCCTCTGTTTCATGCAATGCCTGAGATATCCACGATAAACATGCCATCATTTGATGGAAGCGCTTCTGAAACATCAGCAAATGCTGCTGTTCCTGTACAAGATGACCCAAAGCATCACTTCTATCAGTCTCCAAATAATGCTGTATCCACTCATGACCCACGAGTCAACAGTGCTTTGGCAGACATCTCTTCAGTTGAAAATATGCAGCCACATTCTGGAGCAGGAGTAACGGGGAACAAGTTGGGACAAACAGCTTCTTTGCAGCGAGTGGCTAGCTTGGAGCATTTGCAGAAACGGATCCGCAGAAGTGCGAGTCCTTCTGTTCCCCAACCCAGTGGGGAAAACCAGTAACAATCAGAGATGGTCCCAAGTGTGAAGACGGTTTTATTGAAGGATATTGTCAAGAAGCATTTTGTTGCAGTATGATTTTCAGTTCAACTGCATGTAAGGCTCTATTCTTTATGTTAACTAATGTTGAATCAAACTGTTAATTTTAACATTCAATTTATCATGTTATAGCAGCTTGCTGTATAGTGCAGTTCATCAATACAATTATCGAATGTTACAAAGCTTATGTGTTTCTTGGAATGTTTGCGGCTTAAGGTCGATATTCTGAGGCAGTTTTTGTGCAAGCATTGCTCGACACTAAGAGTTTTATAACATCTTCATTTCAGGTTAATCTGAGAATATATCTGTCCTGTCCTCTTCCTCATATGGCAGACTATCTGTCTACAACATCAGAATGATACTTAGTATAATGTCAAGGGCACAGGCAGATAAAAGTGACTAATCTTGCAATTGTACATCAGTACAGATGAATCGCTTATTACTGATCACCAGTATCTTTTCTCTTATGAAGTTTTACATGGAAACTTGGATTTTGCATCAAGTAAAACCGATGCATGAATTCACTTTTCTTACAAAATATCACTATGGAATAGAGAGTGGTATCTTTCTTACCTCCATTACATTGTTATACCCTTAAATTACTCTTTCTTTACCATTCTAACCTTATGCCCATCTTACATCTATCCCAATCCCATATCCATTGTTTCTGCATCCATGACTTCCCATTCAGTTGTTTTACACTGTTCACATTTTGAATTTTTTATCATTCATATCACCTGCCGAATTGATACTCCGTTCTACACTTAAAACTTCCAAAGGGCATTGTTCATGACTGGAACCAAACTAGCACCGGGCTTTTTTTCTATCCTCTTAACCTTCATTTCCTTTCTCACCGTCTCCACCTCTTCCCACTTTTCTGCTGAAGCAAAAACGTTTGACAGTGCTACATAGTCCTCACCAGTATAATCTGAAACTACAAAATTCTTTTCTTGCCGTGAGTGGAGGAGCATCTTTGCCACTTTCTCACCTAACAACACATCCCCATGAATTTTACAGGCACTCAACAAACTCCTCCACAAGATAGCATCAGGCTCAACTGGCATTCCTGCTATGAACTCGTATGCTTCTTTTAGGTGCCCTGCTCTGCCGAGAAGATCAACAACACAACTATAGTGCTGTATTTGAGGTTCAAGACCAAATTTGCTCTCCATATTGTGAAACAAATGAAGCCCCTCCTCAACAAGGTATGAATGACAACAAGCTGAAAACAAGCTAGTGAATGTCACTGCATTAGGTTTAACACCACTTGCGGCCATGGCATCCAAGAGCTCGAATGCTTCTTTCCCTTTACCGTGAATGGCTAAGCCAGTAGCCATTGCTGTCCAAGTCAACACATTCTTCACCCTCATTTCTGAAAAGATGCTCAAAGCACTATCCAGACAGCCACATTTTGAATACATATCCACTAAACCAGTGCCAATAAAAACATCATTCTCAGGCTTACAAATCGTCTTCTCTATATAACCATGAAGACAAATCCCACTTTCAAGCATTCCCAATTGAGAACTCGATGAAAGAACACAAACCATGGTCGTATCATTTGGTTTCTCTCCACAAAGACCAACCACCATGTCTCTGAACAACAGTAAAGCATCACGAGCACATTCTTTGGCCTTATCTTTCTGTGAACTGTACCCTGTTATCATTGCATTCCACGTAACCTCACTTCTCTTAGTCATTTCGTCAAACACTTTTCTCGCTGAATAAATATCCCTGTTATTTGAATAGAAATGTATCAATGTAGTTGCCAGCAAAACATTTGACATAAATCCAAATTTGAGGGCTTGTGCATGTATTTGTCTCCCCAGCCATAATGTTGACGATGAAGGAGATCTAGCACAAGAACCAAGAACATTAAGATACGTAAAATCATCGAAAACCAGGTCATTCTTCGAAACCCAATTGGCAAAAATATGGATCGAGTCTTGAGGGTGGGTGCATCTAACCAAAGTGTTAAAGAGAAACAGGTTTGAACGGTGAAAGTGCGTGAATATCAACTGGGCTTGACGTGTGCATGATAAAGAACAATACTGCTGTATTAGCTTGGCCAAAAGAGTAGGTGATTTGAGGTCATGGATGATTAATTGGGAAAGAATTTGGTTGGGTTGGTGAGTGGTTGTTGGCTTCAAGCTTAAGAGGGAGAGACACCTAATTCTTGGGAGTTCATACATGTACATGAATTCAAGAATTTAGGGGTCAATATAGACAACATGTGAAGATGCAGGCTTTGACGCTAGAGAGTTTATTGGATTGATAACTAGAATTGAATCAACGGCCTATGTCCCCAAATGCCCAAACCCAGAGTTATTATAAAAACACACCCAATTTATTTAGAATTAAGGCTTTATAATTATGGTCTATATATCTATATTTTAAAAAAATAAAAAAAAAATTAAAATACCCATTAGATATTTATTGATCGGAAATGATTTTATTATTAAAGAACTCACATTTTTATTTTTGAATTGTTACATTTAATTGAATTAGGAAAAGATATTCATAAAAATGATGGTTGTTTTTATTAATTTATGCAACACAGACATGAGCGACAATCCAAAATCCTCCACCCCACCTTATCCACTCCCACCTTCTTCATCAGACTTTCAAGCAATCCACCAAAATCTCCAAAAGAGTAAGATTTTGATTACAGAATCGTAACCATGGAGATTTCATCTATAACTCTCTCCTTCTCAAGGCCCCCACTTGCTCTTCCTTCCTCTTCTTCTCATTCCACCTTCTTTCAGGGTGCCAATACAACCAACAAATCGCGCTTTAATGCTCTGGTTCTAGGTAAAACTAGAACCAGAACTGGAAGAACCAGAAAGGATCTCACTTGCAATGCTTTGTTTGGTCTCGGAGTGCCCGAGTTGGTTGTGATTGCTGGAGTGGCTGCTTTGGTTTTTGGGCCCAAGAAGCTGCCTGAAGTGGGGAGGAGTATTGGGAAGACTGTCAAGAGCTTCCAACAGGTTTGTATTTTCATTTGGGTCTGTTTTGGTCACTGTCAGGTGGTAGAAATTTTTCAACTTTACATTGTTTGTTATGCTATTGGTAAAAGTCTTCCCTATTTGAATTAGATTTCAACCTTAAGTAACACAGAGTTAGGGATTAGTTTTTGACGCAATAGTGATTAACCATATACCATATTGTAAGTTAACTGAGTTGGTTGTGAACTGTATTGAAGCCTTAATAAGTCTTTCTCGTTGATTCCCAAACCCCAACCTATCTATAAGCTAATAGGGAGCATGACCAGTGAATTAATGCACTCAAATTTCTACTTAAAATATTCATATACAAAAATTTTGTTTGATTCCATTTGTGTGTGTATAAGTGGATAAAAGCTCTAGCTTGGTGTAACATAGGAACTGACATTCCTTCACCCTTCTGACTGTAGGTGCCATTAATTTGTAAATTTATACTTGCTGATAATTCATAAATCACCATAACCACTTTCTGATCAGTGATCCTGTAGAAGTTGGAACTTTCAGTTGCCAATTGAAGACTGACAATAACAACTAAGCCTTATTCCCAAACTAACAACAACAACAATTGAAGACTGGCATTGACTCAAATAAAGCAACTTTTTAACCCGTTTTGGAATAAGCAAAGCTTTGCATGCAGTGATCTATCTACCCTAAATATAGTGAAAGTGCACTCAACGGACACACTGAAAATTTTGGCTTCAAGTAAATTGGAGCACTGAGTTTCATGGACAAGCAATGGGACCATGAATGATTATTATAATAGTTTCTGTTTGCAAGGAGGTTCACATTCCTTTGTTTCTGTAAACAAATAAATTATAATAATACTGATAACTCCTTAATGTTGATCGAAAAGTTTTGCTGTAGATCTATGTGCTTAGAAGCAGTTCTATGACTTCTGTGTGGCAGTGTTTTACTCTTGTTTGAGGCCATTCAAACTTGAAATAATGTTTTCTTTTTTTGTTAACACTTGCATGGAGATTGGGGGTTAGTTAATATGTGTGCGCTGTGGTGTGCTGTAAGCACTCTGCCTTTACATGGTATATACTGATACGAGCATGTATCACCATATCATCATAGAGTGGTAAGGAATGGGAACACTAGAAGAGGATATTAATGTGCCACACGAGCCTATTAAAATATTGTGGGCCCAAAAGCTAAAGGATGCATTCAAAGTTTGTTGTGGGCTTGAAGAAAGCAAGTTTTAAAACAAGCTAATGGTTATCTCTTCATGATTATGGATCTAAATGGAGCAAGATTGAAAAGTGACCTACTTGAGACAATTGGGCCTTAATTAAGAAACCCCGTTCAACAATATATAGATTTATATTTTAGGCTATTTTGTAAGCTACTATGTAATATTTCTGGGCTAAAAAATAAATATAATCAGCCCATCTTAGTTAGGAAAATCGTGTATAACATAGGTGTTAGAAGTTTTATAGGGCTCTTTTGTTGAATATGATTATTTTTATCTTCTTTTTGAAGTAAGAGTTATATATCACTTAGGAAAGTATTATAATACTATATAAACTCCATATTAGCAGCAAATATGAGAGATAGGAGTGATATTTTATCAATGAAAATTTATTTTCAATTTCCAACATGAGTGAATTGCTTCATTCGTTGTTGCACCAACAATCGCATAACTTATCAAGGTAATTCTTGTGGCGTTATTCGTTCTTGTTTATTCTCCTATTATTTGCATTCTTAATTATAAGTTAATTAAGGGTTCAGTAGGATACTTAAACAAGAATTTCATAACTTATCAAGATACTTCTTGTGGCGTTATTCATTATTGTTATTCGTCCTATAATTTGCGTTTTTAGTTACGAATTAATTAAAGGTTCAGTAGAATATTTATCTCTTTGATTTATCTCAAGTTGAATTCTTGTCAAATTTGTATGTTGGGGTTTTTTGATCCATTCATGATCCTTGGGTTCCTCATCAATTTGGTATCAAAGCTATACTTAGATAAATTGAGTATTGTTTTCTTTCCTTATTATTTTCTGTAATTTTATTCAAAAAAAGAAAAAAAGTTTTGTTCTTTTTCTTTCATATTATTTGCTGCAGTTTTATTAAAACAACAACAACAACAACAACAACAACAACAAAGCCTTAGTCCCAAACAAGTTGGGGTCGGCTGTATGAATCCTCTAACAAATAAGCTCCCAGGTAATATCCCAATCACACGCCTTAGACTCCTTCCATTACTCGGATTT
>CAOGCB010757924.1:0-18173 GCA_948266635.1 Cnidoscolus chayamansa
ATATGAATAAAAGTAGCTGAAATTTTTACCTAAAACCCCCTTTTAATAGTAGAATATAAATAATTGCACACATAAAATGACTATATTTCATATAAAACATATCTAATTTCGAACTCATAAAAAATAGCTTCGGTTAAGATAATATTGTATGACTAATCAAAGCCATGCATTAAAGGAGCCAATCTGGCACATTAAGAGCACCCCCCAGTGAAAGATGATGAAAATGGATTTGGAGAGAGAACAGGTTGAGTTACTTCCAAGTATCTGAGGCTGAGGGACTGCATTTTCCCTCACGTGGCACTCCATGCACTATCCAAGCCCCGCATTATTAAATCCATCAATACATAATTATAGCAATCCTTGGAAGATGCTTCTAATTTTTCTTTTTCGACCTTTGGCAGCTCCGAGGATATCCCAAGATGATTATAGACAAGGTGCATAGTTCCCTAACCCTTGTTATACCCTCACCCAATAAAAATTGGAAAGGTCTGATGCAACCCCACTTGCATACCTGAAGTATCATTTGCAATCTTCAAATGCTATTCTGCCTTTGGGAATAGCTCAACAGTTACCTATTTCGCTTCTTCTAGCTATGCTTTCCACATTCTTACCAATAATTTGTTTACTATTAAGTTCGTTTCTGAAGTTTTATTATATTAAATTCCAACCTAACAGTAATGTACTTGATCTCTAAAATTATTGACCGAGTTCTAAATTTAAAGCCCCAATTAAAATCTTAAAATAAGTCTCAATTATGTATGCTATCTCTACAAACTTCCTGAGCAATTTCATTGAAATAGAGCCTTTAAACACTTCTTCATATACTGGTAAGTCATTTGCAGAAACAATATCCATTCACTTCTTACTATCATATGTTTATATCAACAACAACAACAAGCTTTAGTCCCAAACCAGTTGAGATCGGCAAATAAAAAAACTTCTGTTTTATTTCATTAAATTTACCTTTTGACTACTCGTACAAACAAACTAAGTTGATCGATCTTCCCACAAAAAAAGATAACGTCTCGGATAAGATGGAAAAGAAAAACCACTCTGGCAAGTTCCACTCTTTCCTGACAGTCCTGGGTCGGTGAGGCTTGCCATGGACCATGTAAAACATTCAAATAGTTTTTCTCTAGTAAACTCCAACTCCTAATCTTCAATTTCAAACAAGAAAACTAAATATACAATTTATAAATTCTTTCCTTCACTTCTCTATGTTACTTCCACAAAATACTGTGCTGAAATCACTTGGATATTTGAAAATTTTCTTCGCGGAGGAAAGGTTGAAGCATGTTGAAATCTAACTTGGCAAGCTCAAACAAAATCTGTTCAGACAATGTGCCCTGGAAATTAGGTAAAAAGCAGCTTTTAATCACTGACCTTGCTAAGGTCTTGTGGCGTGGATGTTTCTGTCTTTACAACAATCCCAGTCAGATGATCATCAAGATGCATTATGGATGAGTAAAACGACAGCCACTGAAAGCTCCAGTTTCATCTAGTGACTAGTACATGTTCTCCTTCTATACTTTATCTGAGATGCTACCTACAATTCCATTCATCCCTTGATGTCTGCCAGCTAACTCTTGTTTGAATCTCCTTTCTTGTTCTTGAACTTGTTAAACACCTCTGCATATATAACATATAAATACACAATTATACTGTTAACAACAAAATAATTCCTTTGAGACCTAAAACCTCCGGGGTTTGTCTCAAAGACCAACACCCAAATCGATTTAGATTGATACAAAATCTAACCTGCAGAGGCACAGTAACCTTGCTGCCTTAATAAAGGTTCTCAAGAAATGTAGATCGAAACCAGAACCAGCCTAGATAGGTAGCCCCCCAGCTGGCCTGCTGGAGAACAATTAATGATGCAACCCAAATTTGCTCATATCCACATGAATGAACTCAAAATAGTGAAGAAATATACATACTCTACATCCCATTACGTTTAAGAGAATTTCCTAATATCCTGTTCTTCAGTTTCAACTTTGATAAGTGGCCCCCCACCTGGCATGCTGGAGAACAATTAATGATGCAACACAAATATGCTCATATCAATAAAGTGAAGAAATATACATACTCTCCCATTACATTTAAGAGAATTTTCTAATATCCTGTTCTTCGGTTATCAACATCCATCACCCTTCAAAAAGTCCAAAGCATTCTAGATCATCTTGAACTTGAATGGCTTATCCTTCTTGAGAAATCCGAACTGAAGCTGTACGAATCATATCAATTATTTCTTCATCCAGAGCTTCAAGGTCACCAGATTGGCAGAGTTGACGATAAAAAGGAGCCAAAAAATTTGCAGCAACTTCAACTAATTTCATGAGAGAGAAATCGGCAGCAATTTTAATTATTTTAATTGACAAATGCTTGGCAGAATCCAGACAAGAGACAATCACTCTATAGCTAATATTCTGAACCTCTTCCAAAAACCAGAACTCAGTGAGCCAGCAAAGCTCTAGGTATGGTTGCAACGCAGATAACCTTTCCTCGCTGTTCATATTATCCCATAAACATCCAGAGGGAGGACCAGGCAGCTCATCAGTGTAGCACCAGTTTACTAGCCTAATCATTGCCTCCCAACTCACAGGCACCTTTATGGTTTGGGAGTTACTGTGACCATAGACAGTATTAGAAAGTCATAAAGAAAAATATAAATGACCAAAACATAAAGGAAAGAAGAGATTTTGTTGTTAAATTCAGGCACGAGAACCAAATCAAGCTGCAAAAAGCATCTAAAGTTACAATGTAATAGAAACGTAAGCACCTCTCCTTCATCCCTGACTGAAATAAGGCCCTCAGATAGTCACAACTTGACCAAAGCACAACTTTATGACAATGCATGTGTGGCACTGACATGTCGCATATGTTACATCTCCAACAGATTGATTCAGTTGCTTTAGCCTCCAAGATAATGTCCCTGAATCCAGAAACACACCAAATTAGACTCAAAAAGTTTGGAAAGTGAATAATATGCAAAATCAAACATCCCATCTCCAAACATTCTTTTATTAATATTTGCCTTTTGAACAAAAAGTCACCAAATTGCTCAATCTATACTCCATTGGTTGAGATTTTATGAAATTCAAATTGTAAAGGAGGGTAGAATAATTTACTCATGAAAAAGCAGAACATAATATCAAGATGTTCTTGTGAAGATTAAGAAGCAAACCGTACGAAAAATACTGCCCAGCTGCAGAAAGAGCAAGAGAGAGATCATATCTGGGGAAGGGCGTGCCCCACTTGGGATGCCTTCTACCAAGTAGTATTAATAAAGATTGTAAACTACAGCGTCTTGCAAGAACTCTCACTTTCTTCAAAAGCTCCTCTCCTGCATTTAGATATCCCATGTAAACAAATTCTAACAACTTGGCCAATGCCAGGTTATCAACATGTGAAGATAAGCGAATTTCTTTATGAAACTTCCCACACTTCCTCTCTGTATAATATCCTACTGAAGAACCATTGGATGCTTTCTCAAAATTAGGCATTTCTTCGTGAGGCAACAGTGATGGGCATCGAGCTGAAATAATGACACCATGAACATAGAAAGAGTTCTCAGTTTTGAGAATGAGTTGCACATCTGCATATTCATTCATATTAAGTGTTTTCCCAATACGCCTCCCTAGATTACATGGAAAACCATATAATCCAAAATAATTTAGAATTAATGCAGCATACCATCTTATTCCAGGAGAGGTACTGTCACTGCATATCCCTTGGAGTGTGCTAACAAATTGAGCTTCAGTATAATCCACTTGGCCACCAAAAATTTCTACGTCATTTCTTGAAGATCCATAGTGCATCAATTCAGCTAACCCCCAAAGACTATACAATAAAAGAATGCTGTTGCCTTCCCAGTCTTCTTTGTCTAACCAGCAACAAGTCCTCGCACTTAATGTATTATGTAAATGAGGAGCAAGACTTCGTCTTCCTATATGCATATCTTTTCTTAAGCACCACCATACCAAATCCATAAGTGCCTGTATTCCTCCACTTTTAACAATATGACTCTGATAATGTGGTATACCAGAATAACATAACAAAGCCACTAAGTTAATGCTAGTCTGAAGCATGTTAGGCGCTCCAAAATTATCCTTGAATGGTGTAATTTTTAGCATATGCAGTAAGCGTTTCAGATAATCCTTGCTTGTTGGCCTTAGAATTTCATAGAGTATCACTCTTGCTTTTGATGCAAAGTATTTACAGGGCGAATAAATCATCATCATAACTGCCCTTGATGCTGCTTCACTTCCGGACGAATCAGCGACATCATTTTGACATATTTGGTGCCATTTACGAATTGAATCCACAAAAGATATGCTGCCAATAAAATATACAATAACAAATGGGCAGATTTCAGTCCTAGAAATAAAAGACAGCCCAAAAGAAGGAAATAATCAAGAAAATTTCAATTATATTTGTATGATAGATAAGAGATAAGCAGTCTATACCATGCACATGTAATAAGAATGGCAACTCTGAATTCACAGCCATGGATGCTGGGGTTGAAATCCTCCCTACAGTGTATTGCAAGCCAACCAAGAAGGTCCCACATGTATGGCCTCAAACCAAGAAGAAAATTAGCCTTGAGACCCTCTTGTGCTAAATATAATTGTTCTTCCATTGACAGAAGTTGTTGCAATGGTTCATCTTGAAAGTCATGCAGAAGAAGATTAAGGAGAATCCTATCAATTCCTTGCTGCCACAAGCAATCATGATGCTCCCCTGCCCAGCGGCTTATCAAAGCCAAACGACAAGCTTCCACTAGCAAAGACATTTGGTCATTGGCAATCTTCCCTGAATGAGAGGTCCATCCACTCATTCCATCAATTATGGCTTTTACAATAGGCTCACGGCTGAAGCTCATCATTTTTAAACATTCCTCCTCATTTTTCTGAGCAATAGATGACATGCAATAGTTTACCGTTAAAATTTAACAATTGGACATCTTGTGAGACAAGAAGTTAAAATTATTACCGCTAAACATTGGGCAAGTCTAAATCCCTCAGTCTGAACAAAAAGAGGGTGGGATCTTCCCATGCAGAAAACCATAATTTGCAGAAGGGATTCTCCTCTTTCTAGAAGTCTCTTGGCCCCATTACCACAGAGTGCTGGCATACAAAAGAAAAGGATCATTTAATTGCCAGATTTGAGTCTAAGAATAGAAGACCTTGAGAAGAGAAGAAGGGGGAGATAAGAAGTCAAATGCACATAAAATATACCTATTGCAGAATATAGCTTCATAACTGCAACCTTAACAGAGCAATCAGGCTTTACCCACATAACCTCCAAGACTTCCAACATTTTAGCATCATTCCAAACAGTATACCGGGATGGAGGCCACCGATGTAGTATTGCACTCAAGAGAGAAGCCATCTCTAGGAAATATTCAATTGGCATAACACCATCAGAAAATTTCCGTATGCCACTAACAATGTGAGAAACAGTTTCTGTTTCAATCATAATATCCCAAACCTTTTTCTCTCCTTTCACGCTCAGATTTGAAAAGATCATATTCAATGCAGTGGCACATGAAATAGATACATCTACTTGATGAGACAATAACAAGGATGACAAAGGATGGACCATATCTAACAAGTAAGACTGCAGTAATGAATAGGGTATAACGGTGATCAAATTTACTACCACGTTAGTTGCCATGCTCAATATGGCCTTGCTTTTATTTTGAAGAATCCATACTATTGCCCCAACTATATCAGCAACTGAATCCTGAAAATTAAAGGAAAATCATTGATCTAACAATTATTATCGTAAAATTACTCAAATGCAAATACCAAATATACACATAGCAAGTTCCATGATAACCCAAAAGATCTTTCAAGTAAAACGATTGATTGACCAATCCTATTATCACTTCGTACCTTTGCTAGAGGATGGTGCGAAGTATCTCCAGAAATACAATCAAGAAAGGAAGCAATTGACCGAATTACGTGTCTCTGTATCTCAATATCCGTACATTGCCATTTTGATTCCTTTCCGTCGTAAACTCTGCGAGAAACAAATAAAAATAAACAGGAATAATCTGCTCCAATGAAATGAACACAAAAATGTACGATAAAATTGTCAAATTGAAAAGAGAAAAAAGAGCAGCAATATAACCTAAAATTAAAAGCATCGACATAGAAAAGAATGGAAACCTGGTGCCGAGGCTGAGAGCGTGGAGGAGGCGCTGGTGGAGGGTAAACATGTGACCACTTATGCCTCTGTTGTTCTCCGTTGCCGATTGCTTCGAAGACCTCATCTTTTCCACTTTAGCTTCTTTTGTAGTGATCAACATCAAAAATCAAGCATGGGGTTTTTATAGCCGCAATCAAGGGAACAACGATTACCGCCAGTTCATTGGCGTATCACGTGCAGACACGTGATTATTATTTCTCTTCTATTTTCAATAAATTATAATCTTATGGAAATGTAACAAGCTAAATTAAATTTAATAAATCTAAAATATTAGTAGATTTATATATAAATATGTCATTTTAATTTTAAATTAATTGTACATATAAATTAATATATAAAATTAATTTAAAATTAAAATGACATTTATGAAAATAATAATAATTATATTAAATATTATTTTTTATTAATCGCTATAAAAATAAAAAATAGCGATGAAATTTATTAATAAAATCATAAAAAATTAATTGATGAAAAATATTGCTTAAACTTAAATATTTAAATTAATGATTATTTAGAAAATATAATTTTAAACTTAAATATAGTAGATAAATAATATTAAAATAAACTGAAAAAACTATGGATAGATAATAAGTAAAGCTTATAAAAAAGATATATATTGTCCACCAGAGAAGTGTCATTGATTTCAAGCAAATTATTAGAATTTTCTCATTGGTTTATCTCCCTGAGTATAGATAAATCAGCATATCTCTTAAGCAATGCCATTAATAAATCATTCCATGCATCGATAGGGCCTGGCATACACCAATGCACACAATCATTATAACCTTTCATCCATTTATTACCCCAGTGACCATCAGGATGACCATCAGGTCTCATTAGCATAGCCCTGGTAACATCTAAAATCTCAAATCTTTTCCCTTTCTTCTCCACTTTGCTTGCCTTCTCTATCTCCTTCACTTGAATACTTCTAAGCTTCCAATCTAAACCTTCCAAGCTTATCTCTGATTCCTGGAAAGGCCTTGTCCTGTTGCAATTTCCTCCTGTGTCCCATGACCCGTTCTCAAAATGTGCTGGTGAGTATGTTCTTAACAAGGTCACTAAGCTTTTACACTCTTGGCACTCATTGATGTAGTTGAGAACAAGTCTTGTTATTCTTTCAAGGGCAAACTCAATATTATAGCTTTTGATGTTGGGTTCACGGCAATATATACACCCTATCATATTTCCATCATCATATAAGAAATGCTTCCTATTGAACCAATGGACGTCTGAGATTATTGCATAGTCCATTTCAGAGAGTTTACTTGTCCAGTTCATGTCAATCTTGTTTAGATGCAAATCAAAGGTACCAGAATTTGTTCCATTGACCACTCTTTCCTCGCCTATCACCAAGAATCTAGTCCAAAGAACCATGAGAGTGAAGTTATTGTTAAGGAAATGCCAAGTTCGAAATCGATCATCAACATCTCTGAACGTGCTCAATGGGACTTCCTCCTGCAAAATACATCAGCTTGGTTACAGCAGAAGAAGTCTGCAACTGGGACTCGAACGCTATGGTTACTTATGGTCCTAGAGATGATTAGAACATAGAAACAAGGAAAACAAACTAACCAGTGATAAGAGACAAAGAAGCGATTCGGCATGATTCCGAGCAACTGAATCTCCTATAAATGCCATTGTCTTTCCTCGAACAATAGAGAAAAAAATCCTGGGGTCGAATCTTGGAAGTTCACAGGCATCAGGTTTCCATCTCCATTTCAAGAAATCTGTGTCTTTCCTCCCATGCTTGAGACAATCCTTGGAGTCGGGGATTGATAAGCAGCTCACGTTTGTATATTGAGACCCTCTCATGTCACGGACCCAGTGACCACTGAACAAGTTACATGCATCTTCTGAAAAAGAAAAGAACGTAAGAAAAATGTTGGGAAATTTGGAACTTCTTTCCTCGTTCTTTTAACAGGAACCAAAAGACGTAATCGTGTTGATTAATTAAATTAGAAAATTACCCCTTTGAAGTGGAAATCGTTGACGAAGGGTCAGATAGTTAGTGGGATCAAATGGCCTAGGAGAATAAAGAAGCAAGAAGCCGAAGAGGAAAGTCAATCCCACAAAATAATACAAGAACTTCATGTTTGAGAAGAAAGGACAGAGGAAAATGTCAGGAAAATAGACATTGTGACAGGGAGACAAATTTCAGGACAAACCATAATGGGAATACTCCTGTTAAGCTTTTACCAGTTCTTCCTATTTTTAATCAGCAGGGGAAGATAAAAGGCGCATAAATTCAGGAGGAGTTGGACATAACACTTGCCTAAATTTCATCTCAGAATGTAATGTGTAAGCTTCTCATCCACTTATCAGCAATCTGTATTTACAATTACAATTTGGACACATGACTACGTTTAATCCGAAATATTGGTGCATGCCTTGTGGAACTCTTAGTAGTCTTAGCCAATTTCTTTGCACTTTCTTTGCAGAATTTCGTTGTCTGATATTCGTTGAATCTGCCTCATCTTCTTTATACTTGTGGGATATTGCTTTCATGTTCATATTCATATATAATATTATTAGATCTTAAAAAAAAGGATTATTACTGACTGAATTATCATCAAATCGGGATTAGAAGAATCATTAGTCTCTGCCAGTCCATGGCAAATACAAAATCCTGCTAAAATGCTATTGGACTTGGCTGCACCCTTTCGCTAGAGTAGCCTCTATGATTAAGAAAACTGAAATATATATATATGCCCAGGTCCTGAAACCAATCTATCTTTTCTAAATAAAGGACATATTTATTCTTTTTTTTTTTTTATTGCAAGTTCTTTTACAGTGAAGAAAATTATTATTTTTATGTACTGTTAATGATAATTTAAGTATTAAATAAAATAAATTTCAACTGTAAAATTATATCAAATATATATTATTAACATGATATTTTTTTGAAGTTAACTACAACTAAAATAAAATTTTAAATTCATAATTCTAAACTAAGTAATAATAATTAATCATCTTGTATTTAATGATCTTGTGTTTGTATTTTGGCAATAAATTAATTATCCTGCGTTTTTTCTTGTTTTATTAATCCTTTGGGTGCAAGGATTCCTGAAACCGGCACTTCACCCGGGAAAAAAAATAATGTTCCTTACCAATTGCAAAGAGGAATTCACCTGGAATTCCAAGTGAAATAGGATTACAAAACTATTCTTCTATATATCACCACAATTGCCAAGAGTCTTAAGTTGCTTTGTCTTTGCATTGTTTCTTGGAATTCTTGTTTCTTTTGCTCTGTAATTTCAAACATGGAGAAGGCGACGGAGATTGCTGCGCTTCAGTATTTCGAAACGCCCAATTCTGTATCTTTTGTGGATTCTTCTATCCAGAGCGTCAACCTTTCGCTAGGGAATCTTTCCCTGCACAACGGCAAAATTGATAGCATCTGCGAGGCTACTTCTATTGACTGTAGCAACTCTTTGTCTTTTCCCGGCCATAACAATTCAATGGAAACCCAAGAAGTTGGAGCTGATATTCAAGAAACAGGGTGTTTAGAGAATTCAAAGACAATTCCAACACCATTGTATCCTCAAAGAGTCTGGGAAATCCAGAATGCAAGAAAGCCTCTGTTTTCGAACCTGACACTTGCTGTGCCTGCTTCCTATCAATCAAATAATACTGGTGGTCCTTGCAACTCCATGCCTCAAGAAAGCAGAGAGAACTCCTACACTGTGTGTCAAGATTCTAGAACGTGCCAACAGAATCAAGAAAGCGTTAATGGTGCGGCGCCTTATGGGGATAAGATAGAAGGGTATCATTTTATGGCCCTTGCTGCGAGTGAAAATGGGTCAAAGATACTTCAGAATATATTGAATTTAAGGGATCCAGAGCTCACACTTCAAATACTCGAAAGGGTTATAGCCTCGTTGTATGGATTCCCCATAATCTGCATTCTGATGATTGATGAAAGGGGATGGCATTTTTGTTCCAAGTTAATTGATTCGTGCAATGAACAACAGTTGGCGCTGATTGTAGAGACGATCACCGGGTACCCGGATCTGTTTATTAATTTATCAAACGACATATATGGTTCCAAGTTGATTAAGAAGATGATCAAATTGCTCAAAAGATCGCCTTTGATCTACCGGATGGTATTCTGTCTTTACTCGGGTTTCTACTATCTGATGATGGATCGTATCGGGTCGTATGTTTTGGCTTATTGCTTGGATTGTCTTGATACCAGGCAGAATGCTCTACTGTATGAAGCAGCCATTTCATTTTGTCTTCACTTAGCAACACACGAGATTGGATGCGTATCCTTGAACAACTTCATAGAAAAAATCCAAGGTTTGCACAGGCTATGCCTCCTGGAATTGATCTCCGACAATGCAGTTTTCCTCTCACAGGATCCTTCAGGGAACCATGTTGTGCAGAAGGTCCTGGCACTTGAAAATCCAATCTTTACTGAAAGAATATGCTTTCTGCTCAGAGGTCACTATGTTGGGCTTTCTCTGCAGAAATGGGGTAGTCATGTTGTTGAAAAATGCCTGAGGTCTTCAGCAATGGGTTATGCAGTTGAGGATCTTCTAAACAGTAGCAGCAACCAACTATTGCAGGTGGCGAGAGATCAATTTGGTAACTATGTGATCCAGAGAGCATTGAAAGTCACTAAGAAAATGAATAATCCACTCCATCTAGAGCTTCTGAAGAGTCTACAAGCACATGTTGAAACTCTCCGAAAAGGATATGGAAGGAATGTGTTCAATTTGATTGTTAATGGGGTTCCAACTGATGAAGCTTGATCCCATCTCATGATACTACAATATGTTGTTTTTGTTTAGTATTCGTTTTAGCTTCCGATGCAGCTATACGTTTAAACGGGTTTTTTTCCTTTCAGTTGTTGTAGGCAATGTTTAGAGTGCAGTACTTTGTCAATTTGTTTGGTTTTGGCTTGAAGCCTGGTTGTAATTGTTTATCCTCGATGGGTCCATTGGTAATGAATATTCTTGTTTTAGTTTAGAAGAACAATTAGAAAAATAAAAATTCCTTCAATATGATTGTGATTCTTTTATGCAAATGAGTCTCAGTTGTCTATAAATCAATTGACCTATTTAAGTTGGACACATACTGAATTGAATCTAACTCTAAAAACAAGATCAAATGAATTTAAAAAAATGAAAACAAGTTAAAAAGTAACCGATTAATACGCAGCTACTGCTGAAAAAATAACCACCTCTCAAAATAAAGTCATTGTTAACAAGGTTTTTCTTTGTCAGAAATCAGAAACAAAACAAGAATTCTTAGAGAACAAAGATGAGAGATGAGAGGGTAAACTTGCTAATTACTCGATAATTCTGCATGGGAAACACGAACCACCAGCATTAGCATAGATTTATTACCAACTAACGAGCAACTATGGCACATTGCCCATAGGCCTCATAACAGAAAAAACATGAATGTGACGTCCACCCATCTCCAGGATAACAAATACTAGAGAAGTGGGGAATCTAAGTACCGAACCCTGTACACCCTACGCCTCCGTATTGAGAATTCCACAACAGAGCATCAAATAGGCCCCTAAAATAAGAGGAACGAAAATATCCCAAGAAATGGAAAAAAAACCCAACAGATATCTACCACAATACAACAAAGCCCGCTTATAGGTTTGGCCAACGAAGTTGCACAGATTTGGATGGAAATGACTTAAAATATACTAAAATCTTTGAAGAACTAACATGATTGTGCCATATGTTGCGCTAAAGCTTCTGCTTCATTTACTTCACGTATCCTAATTAGCAACTGCGTGCAGGCACAGGTAAATAAATATCCGATAACATTGCTGGTCCAACAGTGTCTTTCACATTCACTCTTTCAGTAACTCAGCACCAACTCGAGACACGTGCTTTTCAATTTCTATCATATTTCGCCATCCTTGTATCAATTCAACACTGATTCAGAATTTATGCGACCCCCATCTTGACCAACTAAGGAACGCTGGGAAAGATCATACATCATCTTTTTCTGGTAGTCATTTGTGTGGGGAACACTGGCACGGAGGAGCTCCATTGGTAGTTCCCTCTTAATAGCTTCAGCTGGATCTTGTAAGGTGGACTGCATAATACTGTCATATTTATTTATGCAATACTTTATAAGTAGGCCAAAGAACTCATCAAATGATGCCTTCCAAAGAGCCCGATTTGTCATATGGTAGTTGCTAGCATCTTGAAGCTCATTCAATAATTCAGTTGCCCTCTCAAGAACAGACAATAAAATGAGAGAAGCACCATTTCCAGCAGAGCTTCCAAGGGGGCGAAGAGGAGGCTGCTCTGAGGAACAAACAACTGCTGCAAGACAATGACTAAGGGAACCAAGATCCATGCAGCGTGCGCATAATGATACAACCCTTGCAAGGTTATTTGTAGTCGCTGCTGCTCCAAGATCAGAGGGGAGACCTCCAAACAAAAACCTCAGATGACGAAAAATAGCCATGCAGACAATTCGCATGAGGTCATTACCTGAAGAAAGAAGCTGAATGTACCTGGCAAGCAGCTTCCGGCCCTTGGGAAGGGAAGCTAATCTTAAGAACACAAGATCATCTTTTGGAGCAAGTCCCACAGTATGTCCATTCTTTCCAAGTGGGTCAACCAATTGCAAGGATGCTGTAAGCCCTTCCAACAAGACCTGCCTCCTGCGTCTCAATTGGACTCCACCATCTTGAAGTTGATTGAATTCTAGGAAACGGTCAATATCATCAACATCAAGAAGAAGGCAAAGACCATCTTCAATTGTCACTCTTGCTGCAAGCATTGGCTCCTGTTCTAGGGGCTTCTCAGAAACTTTCTGATCAGTCCCACCACTAACAGATGAGTTTGGAGGGTCAACCTCAAGAAGAGGACGAGGTCTGCGAATTGAAGAAAAGGGAGTCCTCCCAAGCGCATCTACCTGGAGAAAAGCATGAGGCTCTGTGTTAGTGCGTGCTCGAGGGGGAAGATCCCTCAAGTGAGTTGGACAGAAATGATGTTTGAGTTTTGCCCCAGCTGACTTCTTTGCAAGACAAGCCTGGTGATAATAATCATCCACATATGGGTCATTACTGTGTGTTGCAGCAAGCTGCATTCTGAGAATACTCTCAATTTCATCGGAGGTCATGTACTTGGATCTGAACTGGGACCAGACACTCTCGATCTTCTGGCTGTTGGTTTCGAATCCCTGTTGAGAATACCGCAGATTTTGTCGACCTCTCTGAGCTGATCTTGGTCTTTGATCTCTAATATCACCCAGACCAAGCACTGCATCAAACTTGCTCATCATGGATGCCGATGGGGAAAGATGAGGAGTATACATTTGAGACTGCATCCCTGATAAGTGGCCTAATGATTGCTGAATTGGATGATGCATTCTGTGCTGCTGTGGCTGCATTTGTGGCATTAACTGTTGAGGCATTAAACCATTTTGATGAGATAGTTGTTGCTGCAACATATTGTTCAAACGGTTGGGATGATCTCCAGGATATAAACCTGTATGGTTCACCCATTGATTAGGAAGACGACTATTTCCAGATCGACCAGAAGAAAACTGGGACAAATTTCCACCAAAATGTGGTGATCCATGATGTAAGCCTGTCAACTGATGCTGAGGACTAGAAAAGGGAGAGAGGTTTGGTAAAGATATTGCCATTTGGGGACCTCCACCAAGATATGGAATATTTAGATGGCTGTGATTTGGCGAAGCCTGAGGAGATTGTCCACCAGGGGGAGGGTAAGAAGTGTAAGAAGACTTGGGCACAAGAATAGGTTCACTGGAGAAGTGTTGATGGTGTTGCTGCTGCTGCTCAGGGTATGAAGATGTTCTGTACAAAGGCTTCAATTCCAAAAGGTGAGCAGAAGAAGCATATGGTTGCGAGGACCATCTTTTGCCATCCTGAATGCCTTCAGGATCAAGTAGCTGCTGTTGATCCAACCAGTTAGGAAAATCCTCCCCCTGCACCCATTCAGCAGCAGACGAACCTGTAAAGAAATGATACACTTGGCTTTTCATTTCCCCATTATGATGATAAAACCAAATTTAAGAGAACAGAAGTTTTCAGAGTAGAATTCAAAAACTCGACCATATCAAATGTGGGATACGAAAAGATGATAACATTGTGATGGATTACAAAGTATCATAATTCAGTATATGTTCCATTGTCCCAATTCCCCCTTCTTCATGAACAAATTACACATCTAATCCATAGATGGGCAATTTGTCAGTTTATTTTGCTTGCCCCACTTCATTACATTAGCTCATATAGACATGGATAGAACTAACGATGCATTACAAAGTATCATAATTCAATATATGTTCCATTCTCCCAATTCCCACTTCTTCATGAACACATTACACATCTAATCCATAGATGGGCAACTTGTCCGCTTATTTTGATTGCCCGACTTCATTATATTAGCTCATATAGACATGGATAGAACTAATGATATGTATATTTGTGTATAACTATTAAAGTATATTATAAAAGTTCTAAACTCACTTTCCCTGGAGCTCCTATCACCAATTACTCCTGCACCTTTTGGTCCACTGACAACCTTGTTCAACTGCAAAAGGATAAACAATCAAACACACAAAAGTAAGCAAATTCATCATAATCAAACATTTTCAATTCTTTGTTATATAGATAGTAGTTATGATTAACAGCAAACACATACTTGCTACCTGCTTGAAAGATTGCAGGTAAAAATGTAAATCTAGATATAAAGACACTAATTCCAAGCCTCGAGCTAAATGCAAGCAAATTCAATATTGAGAGCTAAAGGAATTGGTTATAAAATATAAACTATCCATAAGTTTAAAACCAAGGATGGCCCAACCCATCACTTTCTTTTATGACAACAGAAAAGGTCCTAATGGCTGAAAGTTTGTTTAAAACTTTATTCACTTCTGTACTTGCTGATACCAAAAAGCCAATTTGACATTTGAGACAATAACTAATTTTCTTTTTGGGGGGGCAGGGGGGCGCGGTGAGGGGAATATATTTCTTTTTTTCTAAAAAAAAGGCAGATAGTCAACCAGAATTTACTTAGTTTTCAATATGAACACAAATTCTAACATTAAATTTTTTTACATAAGAAGACTTAAAGGCAATAACAGAAGCTTGCTAGATTTTTAAAGCTATAAGTGATAAAGACAAACTTTTGCAAATGATAATAAATTGATCATAAATCAAACAGGCTAGAAGGTCCCATTACAAATACCTCTTATGACAATATTCAAATAAAATCTGTGATCATCATTGAAGAGAGAAAATTTGACCACAATGGAAATTGATAAGGGAAAATGCACCCAAATTCCCTCCATTTTCTTATCTTAAATATTGTTCTGAAAAGCAAAGTATCTCAAACCACTCCTACATAGACTTGTTACTCTCATAGCATCCGGATAGGACTAAAAATTGACAAATGGAACATTGAAATTGAGTGTTTAAGCATGGGCTAGATATCAAGACAAGCATTTTATGTGATCAGAAATAATAGAACCATAATTCAAAAATAAAATAAAATAAAAATGACCATGCATACTTGATGGTATCACATGAACAAACCTTTGAAAATGTACCAGCAAGATCATCAATATCAGAAAAAGATCTTACAACCCCACCCTACAAGCAAGAGAAAACAAGAGTTAGTTGCCACCTTGCTGGAAATTCCTACCACTTGAACATCATCATTAAGATTTTACAGTTGAAACGATTGGTGTTACATATAAAATGAAACTTAGATCAATGGATAATACTGCCAAACTCAAGAGAAAAAAAATATCCATAAAACTCAGAAGGAAGATCTCATAGAACTGCACTAGGATTATACCAAAAAAAAAAGATAACAACTGACTTCTTCAATGTGTATTTACTTGAGCACTTACTTCAAGTTCATGCATACGAGGAATAAATATCTTTTTCCCTACTATGATCTGAGGTTTGAGAAACATGAGTAGCTACGTAATAATGTAAGATATACCTCTGTTTTTCTGAATTCCTTTGATAAATCCAGAGTATTTCCACTCATAACTAATTCTTTTATCAACCTAAATGTTCTTTTTTAGTGAACTCTATGTCAATGGAATCAAAAAAGAGAATTCACAAAAATGAAAGTGAGTGTAACCTCTTGTCTATCAAAGAGAAATTCCTCCTCATCAAACTCTACTGCAGGCAAGTCCTCTTCTTCATCTTCCAATCCCCCTAGCTCAACATCCTCAACAAGATCTTTACCAAAGAATGAATATTGAGAGGCATCAAACACGGCACCTTCACCATGAGATAATTCGAGTTAAAACACTACTTGTCAAGAAAGCCAACTGTAAAAGATGGATAACATGTGGAATTCACATATGTTAAGAATCTCTACACACTAACAGAAACAGACGTCATTCATGAAAACCAAAGTTGATCATACAAAGTTGTTCTTGATGCAAGCATAAGGGTTTACAAGAAGTAACATCTCGTATAGTTTAATTGATGTAAAATCAGAGAAAATAGCCGCTCAAAAGCTCACCCAGATAGATAAAAACACAAGGGAGTTTCATTTCAAACTAACAAAATAACAACTGGATTCCATTTGGCACACAATGAAACTTAATCAACCATTTTGACCACAAAATTAGATGCCACTTAAATAAAAGATTTGATGAAATTCTCCAAATATTTAATCCAGTTGCTGGGCAACCAAACTAAAAATCCAAAAAGAAAAAAATAATGATCTCCAAAGAAACCAATTTGGGAAGTGAAGATCCAGCAAAAACATAAAAAAAGGATCAAGGGCTGAAGAAAAGGGGAAAACAAACCTGTGGAGTCATCTGCAAAATGAATCTTCGAATCGTCAACTCTGGGAGCCTCTTGAATACCATCACCCCTGCTTTCAATCCCTTCCATTTCTACACTTGTTTATCTTATCACTAAAATCTAAAGGCAATAAAAGATTTCCAAGAAAAAAATGAATTGTAAATCAATAGAAAAGATTGAACGATGCTAAATGCTAAAAACCCTTTACACTGAAACTTCTAGGGTTTCGGAAGAGAATATCTGTACGGTGAAATGGGTACAAATATAATCCATAGTTACCATTAAGGGAAAAGAAGGGGCAAATGAATAAGGGAAAAGAAGGGGCAAATGAATAAGGGAAAAGAAGGAGCAAATGAAAGAGTAACCCTACAGAAGGGGATAACGATGGGGATTTATTATCACATCCGCGAGAGAGAGAGAGAGAGAGAGAGAGAGAGAGATCGGTGAGTATCGTCAAATGCGTTTCTTTTCCATTTTTCCCCCTTTTTTTTAACTTAGTTCTCAGAAAATTATTCAGAAAACAGAGCAATCGGAACTGAAAAGATGGAATCATTTGATTAAATATCTATACATATATATATATATAATTATGTTTCTGAGTTTTTTTTTTTATTTAAATCTGAAGTTTGAGTTTTTTTATTATGAACAATTTCACTCTCGAGAGATTCGTATTTAAATTTTAGTTTTATTACATATTTTAGCTTTTTTATTTTTTTATATATATTTATTACTTTATTTTTAAATAAATAATTATACGATTTTTTTTAAATTGTAGTGATTAACTCCTTAATTATAGTAATGTTATTTGATATACATTAAAATATTATATGATTAAATTAAATAATAAAAAATTAAATATACAAATTATAAAAATAAAAAATATATGACATTAAAATTTAACTTAATTAAATCAAAAAGTCTTTATTTTTTTTTAAGTTATTATTTTGATTGATAAGTTGGAAATTTTGAAAGTAGAGTATATACTTTTGGAATGGCTATGAAAGTTTCTCACATGTCAATCATTCCTACTGCTCCGCTCAGCTAATTCGTGTGGTCTGAATAAAACTATAAACTTAATTACAGATTAAAACTCAATTGAAAATATAATGGTTTTTGGGCAAAATTTTGTATAGATCAGGACAACACTGAATAATAATTTAAAGACAAATAAAAAATTAAT
>CAOGCB010758559.1:0-11649 GCA_948266635.1 Cnidoscolus chayamansa
TCTCTCTCTCTCTCTCTCTCTCTCTCTCTCTCTCTCTCTCTCTCTCTCTCTCTCTCTCTCTCTCTCTCTCTCTCTCTCTCTCTCTCTCTCTCTCTCTCTCTCTCTCTCTCTCTCTCTCTCTCTCTCTCTCTCTCTCATAATTTTCAAAATAATTTCAATATCAATATATTATATTTGAAATTTTATTAATTACACTTATTTTTATACATTAAAAATATCATATCATAATAAAGTATAGTTAAAAATATTTTTTAAGGATGTGAAATTATACAATATTTTTAAAAATATATAATAATTTAAAAATATTTCACATTAAATAAAAATGTGAAAGCCAAATAAAATAAATAGTTTGCATAAATATTTATTAAACTGAATTGAAAATTGAATCTAATTGAATAGTTCGATCTTCGATTTATTTTTTAATTATTATTTATTTTTAATCCAGTTTAATCTGATTCGATCGAACATTTAAAACATGACTAAATGGGGGCAGTAATTTGATTCAAATTCAAATTTAGTTTATTAATATTAAAATTATTTTTAAACTGGGAAATACAGAAGATACTGTATTTTCATAAATTCATGCTAATAAGGGAACATGTAGTAGTACAACGATGAGACACTAGAAGAGTAGAAGCCTATGATAAATGGGCTTTATAAGATCCATTTTGGGCCTTTTTGGGCCTGGGCTTCATGGGCTTCAAGAACTGAGCCTGCAATCTAACCATCTCTCTCAATACCACGATTAATCTTTCTTCAATCTCCGGTCCATTCTCCTCCGTCGCCCCCAACCACCTGGCCACCGCCTCTAAGGTACTCACGCAACCACCGCACGGTTCCTTCCGCAATACCAACTCTGACTCGTATATGCTCTCCCCTTCCTTCCCCTCGTCATATCCATCCAAACACACTCTCGTAGCGAATTTGCTCAAATATCCTTCGCTAGCGCTCACCATTTCCTTCGCATGCTTCCATGTCGCATCAAACAAGATTAATACCACGGGGCCATTGTTAGTATTTCGGAATTCGTTCACGGATTTTTTGATGTCTGATAAGGTTCTCGCCGGAGAACAATGGGTAGGAGGGAAGAGGTAAAATGTGGGGTGGTGGTCGGTGAGGAGAGGGTGTAGGTTAGGGGTTATGCGGCGGGATACGAGAGAAGTGGCGTTTAGGAGGGATTTGGTGAGTAGAGGTGTAGTATTGAGCTTGTGACGTGATTCGTGTGGGTGTTGGATGATTATGACTTGTGTCTCAGTTGAGATTGGTGAGGTGGGGATCACGTGGCAGAGACAAACTGGCAGTGGCCGATTGCAATTGCTGCAGCTTTGGCGGCGGTGCTGCGATGGCGCAGAGTTCTCTGATTGTGGTTCCAATTCCATGGTCGGCGGCTGAGGCGGTAATATTTGCTTGTGCTGTTATTCTAAAATATGGTGGAACATTAAAAACGGGATGCCGTTCATGCAGCCTTTGCATTGTGAAAAGCTGTATCACTAAAACGACGTCGTTACGGAGAGTTTTGATGATATATAAAGAACTGATGCTAAATTGATGGGAGAAAAAAGAGCTGACAATAAAGAGAAGGGAGATGACGACTCCAAACTTGGAAGTGAGAGTAAATGAAGAGAACGTTTCTCCATTCGATCATACAGCGTTTTACTGGTAGTTGTTTCGATAAATCAGCACTAAAATTTACGCAATTTCATACTCTGATTATGAGCATTCGACCAGAAACTAGTCTATTCTTGTTCTTTTTCTCCTTCTGTTTCTGATTCTTATGCCTATTGATTTAAGTTGCAGTTAAAATCTATGTAGGTATTAATTTTAGGGTTTATGGTCCGAAATCTATTTTTGCTGTAGAAACTCAGCTAAAAAAATGGTTTCAGATGTGTTTTGTAGATTAAAGTTTTTCTTTCTATATTTTCAAGGAAGGTCTTTTTTTCTGTGTTAATTCGCCTGTGGCTTTGAATTTTTCACGGTAAATGATTAGAATTTTATGTTATGCGAGTGTTTGATGTTTTACAAGCTCTTCCATTCACAATCTACTGATTTCTCTGAACGAAAGGTTCCCTGTTTATTAAGTTTTTGCTTAATGTTTTAAAAGCAGAGACTGTATGGGGGTAAGATCACCATTTCCGGGATCAAAATAGTGAGACTGAAAATTTTACTTTCTGCATTGGTGTCTTTCCTAACCATGTCTTGCACTTTTTTATTTAAATTTGCTTGAATATTTGGAAAAATTGGTACTTTTTCTTTTTAATCAGGAGGGGGACGGTGTTCTTTTTATTATGTGTTTTTTTGCTACTTTTGGTCTCATGTTCGTATGTTTATTGCAGTGAGGAGAATGTATACTTTCTTTGCAAGAAACTGTGTCAGAAAGGAATAGCAGATGCTGAGGGATCTGATCTCTTTGTTGCTTTCATTTCTAATGAAAAGAAACAGGCATGCATATTTTGGTTTTCTTTATGAATATACACTTTATTGTTCCTTTAACTTCACTGGAGTTGCACAAATTCTTCTGAAATGACTTGCATATGATTGGCATTGATTGGATCCTTGGAGTTACTTTGTTTAGCATTTTCTTGAAGTCTGCTTGCTATGCAACCTTGGTTTTGCATCCTGTAATTTATTTGGATGACAATGTTAGAACTGTGAACATCTCTTATATTCCTCAATGCATAGGAATGTATGTGTGGAGCTGAGCTTCCTTTTGGTTAACTGGATTTTGTTTTTTTCTCTTTAATTGTAGTTGTAGTGCTACTTGCTGGGGTTGGCAACTTTAATTTGACATTTCCCAGTACTTAGCGCTGATTTTCAAATGAAAATTGTTATAGGTTCCTCTGTGGCATCAGAAGGCCAGTAAGAGAGCAGATGGGATTATACTTTGGGATTATCATGTCATTTGCATCCAGGTGACAGATAACTCTTCACTATAAAATTATTGAGTTTGGTAAATTAGGCCCAGTTGAAGTAATGGGATAATTCAAATATGCTTATTTTTGGTCAGTAACATCAACTGCGCCCTAAAACAAAATGCATTGAACATGCAGAGAAAAGGGGATGGCGACTCTCCTCACTTAGTGTGGGATTTAGATTCAAGTCTTCCCTTTCCTTCTCCTTTGGATGTGTATGTTTCTGAAACTATCCGGCCATCATTTCAGCTCTTTTCTGACTACCAGAGGTAATTCTAATTGAAATTTGACTTCTTCGAGTATCATTTGGTTCACAAGTTTTTTTTCTTCTTCTTCTAAATAACTGCTCTTGGAGATTGCATGAAACCAGTCAAGTAACATCACCTCTCTTATAGGAAATTAGACAACTCTTTTTCTGGACCAGATATGTTGCATCTGTTCTTGGCCATCTGTTGATTGAGATTGAGAAAAAAGATAAAAAAGAGGATAGATGGGATTGGGGTTGGGGTTTTATTTGTGGGGAGGGGGGATGTGTTTCATTTATTAATTGTATGTTGATTGCTAAATTAAGCATAAAATCATACAATGTGTTTTGGGTTGTCAGGTTCTTTAGGATTGTTCATGCTCCATTATTCCTCCGTTACTTTGCATCTGATAGAAGACACATGAAAGATTCTGCTGGGAACTGGATTGCTCAGCCTCCTGATTATGAACCAATAGTAGCTGAAGGTAAGTTAACAACCAAGACACAAACTTGTGTCCATTCAGTTTAAACTTAACAAGTCTGTTTCTGACTAAAGTTGCCTAAAGCTCTTAAATATTGTAGTATTTTTCTTGTGCTCTTATAGATATATATATCTATGGTTAATATATTGATTTGACTTTTTATTCTTCCAATTTTTCTGTTTCTTATCGTGGTTAATATATATTGTAGTATTTTCTGTTTCCTCCCAAGTACATAATTATGTAATGTATTTGGACCAGTACCAAGCTAATCTTGAGTAGGTAATTATGTCCAAAGGAGATAAAATGATTCTTAAACCTTAACTAAGGTGGTAGGATTATCAATTGGTCTAATTAATTTCCTTAGTTTCCATGTCTTTGATGCCAACCCCAACTAGTTTGGAAGATGGCTTAGTGGATTATATCTTCTATGTAATCCTGGGGAAAAGAATCATGTCTTATGCTATCATTCTATAAACATGACATAATGAAGCGAATATCATGAGTGTTTTAAATGCAAGTATACTGAAACAAGGTAGAATTAGTATTTAAATTGATTACAACAATCTTCACCATGCAAAAGGAAAGGTGACTATAATGCACATTTGCCTGTTGTCTGCATCTGGACTCACACATGAGAGAGATTTAATGGCATATGGTACCCATGAAAGAACAAGGTCAGCATGATCCTAGAGTGTTGTTATGATTTAATAAATATGCATGGGAGAACTGGATGTTTTACTTATTAATGAATGTGTTCCAAATACATGACTTAAAAAAAAAAAAGAAAAAAGAAAACATATTACTGTGTGTTGATATTGAGATTGCATTGATTTAGTTTTTGAGATAGCTAAATTCCTCAAAAGGATAATTGATTAGAAATACAGAGTTTGGAGGTCAGTGGTTCCATTGTTTAACATTATTATTAATTTTTTTTGTTATTAATGTTGCTGATTGTGTTTTTGGAGATGGGACTGTGCACAACTTGAACGAATACATGGAGATCCATGCATCTAATGAGTTGACAAATGTGGGAGCTGATTCGATCAATTTAGTTTTCAACCAAAAACATGGGGTGGTGATAAGTGAAAGTCGGGTAGAGGAATTCTTTTCCCTAATCTCTTGATTCATCCTATTGGTATTGCTTCAAATTTGTAAGAAAGTTAGAGATTTTTTTCCAGCAAATTGTATAGAACAAATGTTTTTGCCCAGCTTCAATTTGCACAAACACTAATGGTAACTAGATTTCTCATGGCTGTGATGTCTAACTAGTGTGAGAAATTTTGAAATTATAATTATATGAATTTGGTTGAGAGCATGCCTCCTCCCACTTCTTCTTTCTTTTTCTTTTTTCAAATTGTTTTTTTTGGATGGCATGTGTTCCTCAATTCCCTTGATTTGTCTTTATAAGGCGTTTGCAATTAATTGTATGTTCTTTATATTATGTTGGATTTGACTACTTTGGTATTTTATTACGATTAATTTTTAATTTTATTATAATTTTATTTTTCAATTTAATTTAGTTTTTAAATGAAAAACTAATCAATTGATTTTAATAAATAAGTTGCTAATTTATTAAGGTCTATTTTGCATTTTTCCTTTCTAAATCAACTCAATATTCAAACTCAAAAAAATCAATTTAAAATTTTTAATTGGATTTGAATTTCCATCATCTTAATTTTCAAATAGAAATTAGGAGCCTACCACCTTATTGCATACTCCCAATTTCATGCAGTTTTTTCCTCTAAACCTTCATAGTTGCAGGAGCGAAGTTGAGGAAGCACTTAAAACCAACAAATCGTAGGAGTCAATTCAATCTGATTAAAGACTTGACCACCCTTCTCCAGTTAACAGACAACGCCTATCTTAATATTTCATTTACGAGTAAAATGTATTAAAATTTCAATTCAATTAAATTTTAAACAGCAATGCCAAATAAACCCTAAGTCACATAGCCCCTGAACAAAAAGTTATTAACCAATCCCAGTTGTCACCGAAGGCTCGTCAGATGCTACAAACTACTTGACAACAAATATTAACAGTGATATACACAATTGTATTCTGTTGTGGGGGTCTCTTCACCTATTGCCCTAGGATCCCTTCTTTCCTTCCTACTGGTACTGGAGGATAAAGAAAAGATTGCATAACGGAAATGTCTTCTAATCAAATCTTATTTAAAAATTATAAAGCCAACACGTTACATCAATGCTTGACATCTAATAAAATTCTGAATATCGAGTGCTCTATGGTGAAATAAGAAACTAAAATCAACAATTTCAGGAAGCCGGAGCTGTCTTCTCAGAACCACAGGAACTACTACCATACTGACTGTGATGTCAAGTTAAAAATGAAAATCATTTATGTTTCATCTTCACTGTCAGAAAGTAAGCAATCTTGAATTTGCTGCCTGCAAGTTTCAAGTAGGCATAAAACATTAGTTGCAAGAGCAGAAAAATAAACATAATTAAACAGAAAAAAAGTTAAATAATGCATATGGGCCTAGAAACTCCAGATTGCAGCAGGCCAATTAAAACAAAGGTAAATGAAAAAACATTTCACCTCAGCAAACTGGAATGACAGCTGCCATACTTCATCCTGGCAACCAATTGTGGGGGTAAAGACAAACAGAACTGTTCCAATGATGAAGAATCCTTGGGGAGTATCTGAAAACGGCAACTTGAACATGCACCCACAAATCTTGAACTTTGGCAACTTTCTGAACTGCTTGAAGTCAATAAATCAGAGTTACTGAGAGGACTATTGCAAAGAGAACAGAATGACTCTGAGGAAATAGATTCAACGGTTCTGAGATTGTATCTCTTCTGACGCCTTCGAGTTGCCAAAGGAACACTACAATCATTGATTTCAGGAACTCTATTAAAATGGAATGGAGTAAGCTTCCCGACTGTTCGTACAATTGTGCACTCTCGCGAAGGATTTTCTTCCTGCAACCCAATTTTTTTTAATATTGATAAATAATGTTCTCTTAATAGAAAGAGCTAGTGCTGCATTCATACCAACAGACCACACAAGAGACTTGTAAAGAATCTAATCTCAAGATATCCAAACTGATCATAGACTTGTTTTTCTTTTGTAAAGAAAATAAATCTCGAAGTAGCTGAAAGCAACCTCAACAGCAAAACCTTTTTTTTTTCATTTGTCAAAGGAAGTGGGAATTGTACAGTCAACAAAATAGTGATACCAGTTCTCATCAACTAAAGTGGATAATGAACTCTACCAATAAACCAAATGGCCCTAAGACATTAAGAAATATTGAAGCTATGAGAAGAAACCTCATACCTGCAAAAGAGTCACAAATGATGACACCAAACCATTGATTCCAGCAGGAGGGCTATTAAGTAACTGAAAGGTCTTCAGACTGCCCTGCCAAGATAAGAACAGAACCTTCATTTAGCAGCAGACTAGATTTACTGAAATACTTTATGAACCTATGCAGAAAACTATTCCACAAAAGAGAATTTTGCATAGAGAAAACTAAAAAAGCAAGAGATACAAACCCATCAATGCGGCATAGCAAGTTCAACTCTTGTGCTGTACAATCACGAAGTGGGAGAACTACTGGTATATCCCATCTGGCATCAACATACTGTATATCAGCTGATAAAGAATATCCTTGGCCCTGTTAAAGAAAAAAAAGGCAAAGACAGTGAAAGAGACGTCATTTGACATCAACAGTAATCTTAATGGCTGTTATCAATAATCTAAAAAAAAAAATAAAAACTTGAGCTGAATGAGAAGTTAATAAACCAGGCTTATTCATGGTTTTTGAGAGAACATCAGAGAACTGATACTCTTCAAATATAGCTATTACTTGGTTTTAATGAGAGCAAGTTCCAATAGTTATATCCCATTACTTTTATAGGTCTCCTCTCTGCAGCCACATATGTTTTTTTCAGGGTGATGAAATCACATAAAGGGAAGCTTGAGAAGAGAACTTATCTAAATTGTTTCTGGAAAACCTCTATATCACCCCCAAAGCTAAAAACAGGAGAAGTATAGCACCATGCCTAAGCCCAATAATGCAAAACGCAACTTCTGTTAAGTGAACAAAATATCATTCTCTTCAAAGAGGCTATATCACAGATTTTTAATCATCTTTCCATCTTCAAGTTATGATTTGCTTTTAGATTTCAAGTTTATAAAAAAAAGATAGGTAATAGTTATGTAACCACTACCCTACTTGTTCAAATATTGTTCTAAGCTCCAGTAACCTCAAAAGAACTAGGTTAAGAGTGCCTCTCTTCATAGCATAGCATCATACATAACCCAATTACACAAAGACACAACTACTGTCATGTGAACAGAATATCAAGTTATGATTTGCTTTCAAATTTTAAGTCTATAAAAAAGATAGGCAGTAGTTATGTCCCCATTACCCTACTTGTTCACGTGTTGTTCTAAGCTCCTGTGACCTCAAAGAACTAGGTCAATAGTACCTCTCTACATAGCATTAAATAATTCTTTTCTTCTCTTTAAGTGCATCTCTCAGTTATATATACCGCAAACATAAAATAACTTTTGTTTTACATTCTTTACTACATCAACAATGAAAACAAATATTCTTCAAGAAAGAGGCTTCAATTTAGGCCTTTGAAAGACAGACAAACCTTCACTGTTGCTGCAAGGGCATGGCAAGCAATCCTTGATGTGCATGATCCTAAAATAAGCTTGTTGTATCCATTTTCAGAAGCAATCTACAAAAAGTAGAAAAAAAAAACCTCGATGAACGTATTGTTATTCTTCTTCTCCTCATTATATTCTTCCAATTGAAATCTGAACAGCTAGGGCAAACCTTTTGCAAGGCCAACATCCGCAGGTTTAACAGAAGGTCTTCTTTCCCTGTCGTATCATTCACAGCATTTAGTAATTTTGTCAATCTGTCCTTCCCATCATTTGAATCTGAGGTATATATATCTTCAATTGAAACAACATGTAAATGCTTTACTGGTGGGGCTAGCTTTGAGACGATCAATTTCATCTCTGTAATTGCATCATCCATTTTCTCAGAAACATCTGGGTAGACAGCACTTTCATCAATAAACGCCACTCCAACACCAAACACTGGTAATGATCTGTCCTTGCTAGCATCAAAATTCTTCTGCGCTCTATGCTGCATTTCATGTACAAACTGTAGGGCCACTCTGAAACACCGATGGAAGTGATAAAAAAATAAAATTGATGACTACAAACAGATCCCAACAACAGGAACATCCATGGTGAATTTCCAAAAAAAACAGCATTTAATAATGTTGTTTCTGAAAACATCATGCTTTGGACCATCATAAATATATTCCCACATAACAGCCATCAACTCATTCTTTCAATCGAATTGTTATTATTGGGAAAAACATTATTAAGCATTCAAAAAATGCTCCTTGCGAAAATGATCCTAAAGGTGCTTCAAATTAACAGAAAAAACAAAACAATTGCAATTTTCCTGAACAATCCGGAGTAAATTTTATATCCCAGAAAGCAAAAGGATGCAGAGAACCAAAATATCTCTTACACAACAGCAAAACACAATCATCAGCTGGGAATAAAATCAAACACATAAAGCTAAGAAAAGAAACCTGGAAGCGGGGCCGCCAGAGAAGGCGACAAGGACATTATCAGAAGGGGTAATCATAGCATGAGAAGTAACAGAGAGTCTGAACTTCCCATAAAGATTGTTGCGAAAGCAACCGGAACAGAAGCGGGCATCATCAGCACCAGCACCAACAGAGACACTAGAAATTGGCTGGTTGATCTTGCACTTGACGCACAGATTCTGCTGTCCATTAATACTTGACTTGAGATAAGTTGGAGAAGGAGAGTCTTCTGCTTGCTCGATTTGGTTCTTGTAGCAATTAGACTGGCAGCTTGAAGAATTGCACGCCATGGCTGATGGGTATAAGCTGCTGGTTCTCTGAAATCACAAAATTGGTTGTCTCATTCTCGGACTCGGGTGCGTGTAGTGTTCTGTGTTTCGGGTAAGTAGGGTAACGGTTCGGGTATTTTTGGTATTTAACTTAAATCTATTTAGGTAACTATCAAATATATATTATTTATACATTTTTATTTTAAATTAAAATTATTAATAAAAAAATATTTATTTATATGAATTATCAATTAAAATATAGAAAATCAAATAAAATTAAATGTTATTTAAATAATGGTAGTAGGATTTCGAGAGTATTCGAATAAATTTAAAATAAATTTTGATTAAATTATATAAAATTTTAGATATCTATAAAAGAAAGAAGGAAATATTAGGTTTTGTTAAATTATATATATATATATATATATATATATATATATATTTTATTAGTTAATATTAATTTAATTCAATATCATCATATATCATAATTTTAGTTTTGAATTTCATGCCATCCTTATTAATCTAAACCTTATCTAAAATCAGTTTCTTTTTTTTTTTTACTTTATGGTCTTAAGAACCTTCATTAGCCTATAATAAATTTGAGTCTCAAGAGTGTTGCGCCTCTTCTCCTTACTTCAACTTTCAAATCGTGGTCACTTGCTTCTCTTACTAATCAATATTATTCTACACGTCACGTCACTTACCAATTATATAATAAGTCGAATCACTCTGTCTTAATATATAGTCGACTTTATTGTCGGATATCAATGGGGATAATTCGGTTTTCTTTGAATTTTAGACACAATATTTTGTAATTAAGGAATAATACACAAAGAGGATTTTGATGCAAGGCCCAAGTCACAAGTTGACTCCCAATCGTCCCAATTGTCCTACTACTCTTTAGGCCACCGTGGCTCCTTTCATGGACAATTGGCATAGGCATTTTTGTCATTTTAATGTTTCTAAGTTTTCTGCTTTATTAAAACAAAATAAGATTTATGCTTCGAATTCTTTGTTAATTCCATAGTCTAGTTTTCATTTAGGAAAGGTATCTCATATTTCTTTAGCTTCTAAAAAAATACAAGTTCAAATTCTTTTGATATTATTTTTCCTAATTTATGGGGTCCTACCCTTGTGCAACCCAGTATGGATCATTAATATTTTGTTAATTTTATTAATGATTTTATACATTTACTTGGATTTACTTTACGAAAGCTAAAAGTAAAGTTTTTGACACATTTCTTCAATTTGAACAACTAGTTAAATGTCAATTTGATAAAAATATATCATTTCAAAATACTAACTCTTTTAGCTCATGTGCACTTACCTTTAAAATATTGAAACTACGCCATTGAAGAGAGTGTTATGGTTATGTCATGACCTGATTTAGGGCCTAGGAGTTTAGGCACCTAAAATGAAGTAATTAGTAATTAAGCAAAGAATTAAGATAAGAATAAGAGTAAAGATTGGGGAAAGTAAAAGAAAAAGGAAATGGTAAAGAAAAAGAAGGTAGTAAAGCCAAAAGAGGTAAACAATGAAATAAGTCAAGAAATTGAAGTAAGACTTGAAAACTATGATAGAACTTGAAATAGAAACATATTGATGCAAAAAGGGAATGCAAAAGAAAAATCAAGGGGAAATGCTTAAGTGAGTGAGAAACAACAAGAGTTAAATGAAATTGAAATAAAGAAAAGTAAAAGAAGGGCAAATTAGGAAAAAGGGGGAAAGACAAAGTTGACAAAGTCAACAATTGTGGCTATAAAAGGGTTAAGTGAACATTTAAGCCAAAACTTAGCAAAGAACCACATCAACAACAACAGAGGCGAGAGAGAGACCACGGGAAGGAGAAGGGAAAAGAGAAAAGGGAAAGGAAAAAGAAGTGGAAGAGGGAGAATCCAAGTGTACCAAAAGGTTAGTTACACATATCTTGACCTATTCTTGTAGCTTGAAGGTTTTCTTGGAAAAACGGGGTGAGAACTAGGGCTGAGTTGTTAATGGACTTAGAGGATTGATAAAATGATTTTGATGATAAAAACAAGAATAATGAACTTGAATCTAAGTGTTGGAAAGCAAAGAAATGAGAAAACTTGTAAAGTATGAAATCTGGAATTTTGACAGCATGAACAGTAACTTTGTGTC